>JAHLJT010004567.1:153424281-153528026 GCA_031308135.1 Acheta domesticus
CGGTGGCGGCGAGATAGCTTGATGGTCGCGCAGGCGGATTGATCGATGTGGCGGAATCGCAGATACGTCTCGTCGCTGACGCGTTCTTTGGCAGGAGCGACTCGGGCGCCGGGCTCGTCGCGGCGGGAGACTGAATGCGCTGCACTTTGAGGTAGCAGTGTTAACATTTTGGATTTGGTTCCCTCTAAATTCTATGTTTTAAAATAGGTAATGCTTATTGTGAATTATGATTATCAATTTAAAACTTTAATTACTCGGAAATCTACGAGCTAAGACAGAACTCCGACGATTGGCAGGCTTTGTAGCATTACTGGTAAAAGCACCTGGGCGAGGACCAGGCGAAGAGAGTTGATTCCGGGTCGAAATGATTAAGGAATGTTTTAAACTAACTTTAAAAATAATTAATCAATGTTTGAAATAGGAGACATTAATACTATTTGTGTGCTTTCTTTAGAAACAACTAAGTTTATACTTTCTCGAATTATACTCGTTGTTCCAGGTTGAATCTTGATTTCTCCGCACGTTCTCTTTCTTATTCGTAGTATTTTTTGCGGTACACGTACTGTACACGTTTTACAGAGGAAAGCGAAAACAGGCTTCCCTCACGTTTGCTTTGAAGCTGAAAGGCAGGCTTCAAAAGAAACAACGGTCGCAAACAACCATGACATTTCTGAGGCTTCCATTTGAGATAGCAAAGCAGTTATGACATTATAATATAACATATCCTATTGCCTTAGCATGATTTCGTTCCCTGCTTAATTTTCCTAGTTACCACAGCTGTGGCTTATCCTACTGAACAATTTCCAATAAGTGTAGATACACTTGCAATTTTATTCTGTTGATTTTTAGTTTTCTACTTCTGCGATGCTTTCGGACCCGTTATAGTCTTCCATTATTCTTTCGCCGATTATCTCGTACATTGCTCACGTACACGGCGCTTCAGCACCGCTTCGTCCCTCTGAGTACATCCTGGCTGATTTCTCGCAGTCACGCGCCACATGTCCATTTGGAGGACCATACGCGCCCCTCCCGCTGCTGTCAGAGTCGTCCCCGTTTACGGCTAGTAATGCCACATTTTACACGCCACCCGCACCCCCACGTGTCGCCCACCCTGCCCACGCCGCCTGCACTGCCCGCCCCGCGCACGCCGCCTGCACTGCCCGCCCCGCGCACGCCGCCTGCACTGCCCGCCCCGCGCACGCCGCCTGCACTGCCCGCCCCGCGCACGCCGCCTGCACTGCCCGCCCCCGCGCACGCCGCCTGCACTGCCCGCCCCGCGCACGCCGCCTGCACTGCCCGCCCCGCGCACGCCGCCTGCACTGCCCGCCCCGCGCACGCCGCCTGCACTGCCCGCCCCGCGCACGCCACCTGCACTGCCCGCCCCGCGCACGCCGCCTGCACTGCCCGCCCCGCGCACGCCCGCCTGCACTGCCCGCCCCGCGCACGGCCGCCCTGCACTGCCCGCCTCGCGCACGCCGCCTGCACTGCCCGCCCCGCGCACGCCGCCTGCACTGCCCGCCCCGCCCACGCCGCCTGCACTGCCCGCCCCGCCCACGCCGCCTGCACTATCCGTACCGCCCACGCTTCCGTGCCGCCCGCGCCGCTGTCGGGGAGCTCCGTTGTGGGTCGCCGCGCCGTGCGCGGCCTCCAATTAAAACTTGGCGCGGCGCTCGGCGCCTGGTGGCTGCGTCGCGATGCTCCGATAACGTTGTTTATTAAGGAAGCAGTTGGCGAATATCCGGGGCGGACCGCGTCGACCGACGACTCTCGATGCCAGCCCGCCCCACTCCCCGCTCTCCGCCCACTGCCAGCGACGCCGCCGCGGCGGCGGAGGAGGCGATCCGAAAACTTGCGTCGTTTCTCAACTTCGTAACAAGGTGGTGGCGTAGGCGGAACGCGGAGGCGGGAGGAGGGCGAGAAAGCGGCGGTTGTAGCGGGATTAATTGTGTGTACATGCGCTCCGCTCCGCGCCGCGCATCTCCGGAGACGTCAGACCCGGTCGACGCGGGTTGCCGCCCCCGCGCCGCCTTCCCTTTGTGAGTTCACCTCGGGTCTGCCTCTTGTTCGTCACTAGAATTTGGCCATCCTCCCAAGTTATGGTAGATTCGATGAAAAGGAGAGAGAATGGTTATGCACTAGGTAGAGATGAGAGGAAAGAACAAGAAGAGAAAAGAGCGGTTGGTCGGGTTAGAGCTCTTGAAAGAAATAATTCAATAAAGCCAAGAGAGTACTAAAAAGGCAAAGGAAATGCAATGGTAGACAACAGGAAAGGGAGGAACACGAATTTATTTTGCAGATTATTTCTGTGATCTTATCAGAATCTTCCTAATCACCCCCTCGGCTTGTCGCTTTCCTCTCCTCTTGTGTGTTCACCTTATTTCTTTCTTCTCGCAACCATAGTTGGACAGTCAAATCGCGTCATTTTCCTCTCAGACACTGTGTAATCTATCCTTCCTTTCGCATTCTTATGACTTCGTCAATCTTATGACTTTTCTGATTTCCACACTTCTACCACTCCCACCTCTTTCTTAATATTTTTCTATTTTCACATGCCAATATTTCATCATTCCTCTCTTTCGTTTCCTTCAATACCGTCTGTGATCAAAGCTCTCCCATTCCATCGCCCCAGCGCATAGTTACGTTATAAGTATCTCCTTCCTCGTGCAATTTCCTCCTCGTCTTAACTGTTGCCGTTGCCGCCGCGCACGTGCCATCGGTTCACACACGGAACTTCCTAAGCTGCGCACGTACGAGGCGGTGCACTATCTCGACGTCTCCGGCGCCCGCAGCCCGTCGTTGCACTTTATGGCCAGGGTTCTGTATTACCTCGTTCTCTCATTATCGCAGTCGCGCTTGAAGAGATTGCGAGCTCTTTTTTTTATTTGCGCTTGCAATATGCACATGCGCTTGCACGAGCAGATACATTACTAGAACTGCAGTAAACGTCAGCTTTGTCGTTTTAAACAATTATTTTATAGAATGTATATTTTACAGGCAATCAAGAACTCCAATAACACGCTAAAATTTGCACCGGTTCGTATGGGTTTTGCATTAATTATGGTAATGTGAAATACTATTCGATCGATAACACATTATAAGAGCGGGAACTATATTTTGTTTTTATCGTTTTAGAGTAACTCTAAATTTTTATTGTGTGACATGAAGCACTTCATTAATTGAAATGCTCTATGATATGAGTAGCTAATACTTTGCATCAGGCTTACGTCTTCATAAATTTAATTTTATTAACAAACTCTCTTCTGCATTAAGAAAAACTGACATATCTACACTGTACATATCTAGGACATGAAAAGTTATTTTCATTGAATAATTTCGAGTTAACCTAAATATGTATTCTGTGCTTGGAAGTGTGCATTCCTTTTCGAAAACAAAACCTATTATACTAGTACATACTTGCGCTTCACAAGTAGCTAGCCTCAAAATACTTCTTGCTTTCTCTGTGTGGAACTTTCTTCGTCACTTCTTCGTGTCTGTCTGGTGAGGCCCTCTCTCCATTTTTAAGCATTTTTTCTTTCTGTTTCCCCTCTTCCCCCTTCGGTCTCCTCTTCCCCCTTCGGTCCCCGCTTCTACCCCTCGGTCCCCGCTTCCACCCTTCCGTTGCCCGCTTCCTGCTTCCGTCCGCCGTCTCTCCCTTCACCTTCGTGCCCCGCCCCGCTCCCCTCTCCCCCTCTCAGCCGCGCCGCACTGCGCCGGGGAGACGGAGGCGGAGGTGGGCGGCGGCTGACCGCGCGGCGCGGCGCCGGGGCGGCTTGGCGTGCTTGGCGTGGCTGCGCATTCTAACTCGCGCGCTGGTGGCGGCCAACTTCGCCCGCTAACTCTCCCGCCCTCTCCCTCTGCTGCCGCCCGCTCGCCCGCACTCTTCTTCTTGGGTGCTGGGCTTCGGGCTCTGCTGAGTCGGCTCGCCGCTTGACAACTCTCCGCCCGCGGGCCCCAGGCATCCCAAACAGTTTATTAGGCGCACGTCTCGAGCTACGTTGTTGGAAAGTTCTCAAAATAGGGGCAGAATTTTATTTTTTGAATTGCAGGGTTGACTGTTTTGAAGAAGCATTAATCTTCCTTTTCTACATTACTTATATTTGCAATATGGTATGCATGAATTCAGAAATCTGGAACTTCATTTCATACTTCATGATTTTTGTGCCTAGAAACAAATCTGAAATAAGTTGTTTTTATCGGAGAAAATAACATTCTATTTCATTAATTTGTATTAGATTCATTAAAACGTAATATAATTTTATCTAATGCGCTTTTTCTGTAAATGGAAGACTTTTGTATGTATTCTAAATACATTTGCTAATAATTCAGAAAAAAATTCTGTCTAAATGAATAAGAAGTCTACATCTAATTCAGAGGGAAAATACAAAAAATAACCCAATTTCTATAACTAACATAATGGCAAGAGCGCGAGCTTCTACCTGCAACGCTGCGGGAGCTGTCAAGCACGAGCTAACGTGGTGATGCGAACGTACATAACCCTGGTGACGGTTGGGCGATGGTGACCGGGAAGCCGAGCGCTTTTTATGCTCGCCCCGTCCGTTGCAGAAAGGAACATCGCGGGGCAGAAGACGCCATCGCGGCCTTCGCAGAAGGTCCCTCCCAAGACCTCTCTCCCCGAAGAGTCCGGCGCCGCCTCGGGTCCACACGCGTTCGTTCCGAACCGCTCTCCAGTGACGCCGCCCTCGACGCTGACGGAGAGCGGCATGGCCGGCCTATCCGAGAAGGACATCCACAAGAACGTGCTGAGGAACCGGGTGGGAGCTGCGGAGACGGAGGAAGACGACGACGTGGACGCCGACAGAGACGATGAAGATGAAGATGAGAGAAGAAGAGATAGAGGAAGAGCGTTTTACGAAGTTCCTTCGGACGTGGAGCGGGCAGTGGACGAAACGCTGAAGCTGATGGCTGGAGAGATTCGAACGCGCGTCGCGCGAGCTAGACGCGGGTCCCGCCCTTCCACGGCCACGCCCCCTCCCCTCAACGCCACCGTCGCCAACGCGTCCGCCGGCTCCACCAACGCCTCCGACGCCCCGGCGCCCGTCCGCCAGGAGGCGCCACCGGTGCCCGCTCCGCTGCCCATCGACCTGCCGCCGGGCGTGGCGCTGGAGTGGCCGCAGCTGGCCGAGTTCACGGAGAACGCGCTGCGCCTGCTCACCAACCGGCTGAACGCCGACCTGCTGCGCCGCCAGTCGCAGACGACGCAGCAGGAGGGCCGCAAGCTGGAGCGGGAGCGCGACATGCTGTCCGCCAGCCGCGACATGCTGCGCGCCGACACGCGCCGCTCGCAGGCCGAGCGCGAGCGCCTGGTCAGCGAAGGCGCAGAAGATCGAGATCGAGCGCGACATGCTCTCCTCGCAGATCATCGGCCGCCGGAGGAAGAGGGCGCTGTCGCTGGGAGACGAGGCGCTGACGGCGGAGGAGGAGACGGTGCTGGCGGCGGTGCTTCGCGAGCTGCGGCGAGGCAAAAGAGAGATCGCCGTTGCGGCCGGTGATGACAAGGAAGAACCGTCGGGACTCGAGGAGCTCGCATCTGATGACGCAGCCGACTATGTTAAAACTCAAGATGAGCAGCAGTTTGCAGAGAAAACTGAGTCACTTTTGTCTCGCTTTCTCAGCCGAAACGGTCGCCGAAAAGAACTTTCGGCCTCTGAAGATGCAGATGCGCAGCTGGCTGGTGCAGATCATTTCCAAGGCTCCTCTCTCATGCCTAGCCATATCCGCAGACGCAGAGATGTCTTGGATGATGAAGATGCGGGTATCCAACCGGAATCTGAAGACGAAACACCGTTCGAAGACACGCCTCGATTTCCTCGTCTTCTGGGCCGCGGTTTGGAAGAAGCAACGGTTCTCGATGAGAGGGATGTGGGTCTTCTGCGCTCGTCCCGCCTGCTGCGCCGCCTGCGCCGCCGGCGCGCCATCGCCTCCGCCTCCGCCGCCGAGCAGGACGTGGGCGTGGGCGTGGGGCGGCCGTACTTCCTGCTGGGCGGCAAGCCGTTCGTGCCGGGCGCGGGCTTCCACCTGAGCCGGCTGCCGCTGCGCGCCGGCGCCAGCTGGGCGTTCGGCGAGCAGCCGGGGGCGGCGCTGGAGCCGCTGGGCTACGTGCCGGTGGCGGAGCTGCGGCGCGCGGCGGCGGCGCGGGCGGCGGCGGCCGCGGCGCTGTGGCGCTCGGCGGGCGGGGGCGCGGCGCGACCCGCGGCGCTCCGGGCCGTGCTGGTGGCGCGCGCGGTGCCCGGGGCGGCCGCCGCCGGCCTCGGCCGCGCGCGCCCCGCCCCAAGGCTGCCCCGCCGCCGCGCGCCCGCCGCCGCCGCCTCGGCCGCCGGCGCCCCGCCCCTGGCAGCGCCCGCCAGGCCCGCCCCCGCCGCCAGCCGCAGGCTGTAGTCTCGGCCTTTCTGCCGGTGGATAAGCCATATATGTAAAATGTCAGACTCCCTGTGCTTGGTTGGGATGCTTTGTCTGCGTTCGTTCATGATTTTTTTTATATAATTCCCATGATCATTGTTTGTAGTTTTTGTTAAAAGTACACGACTCTTATTGAAATATTTTCTATGTATAATATCATACCCACCGGCACATGGTAGAGATGGTTTGTCTGCGCTCGTTCATGATAATTTTGTATAATTCCCTCAATCATTCTTCATACTTTTTCTGTTAAAAATACATGGCATATAAAATCATATTGAAATATTTTGTACTCTGAGATGTAAAATTATAAAGAGAGCTTAAGAGATGAGAACTTAACTTATAAAGTTTTTTAAAATAAATTTCATTAAATGATCATTAGCGGATAGAATTGTGATTTTCTCCACTTTTTCTACAACTAAAATTCTTACTATTTTATGCATGTTCGTACTGAATTTTATTGAATGCACATTCTCAAATCTTGAGCGAGACGCGAACTGTTTTTGCTGATGATGAAATTGCAAGCGCAGTTGGTATTATGTTATGTATTATGTTAAATCAGGATTTTATTACTTTAAAATCACTCTTTTTGAGAACAAAACTAATTTACATACAGTATTTAATTTAATTGCTTAATTAATTTTATTGTATTTATTATTGTATTTATTTATTGTATTTATTATTTATTTTAATGCTATTTTAATTTTAAATATTTATGTTAATTCGGTAGATGTCAAGTTTTAACTATAGGTTGAGTGGGAAAGTATTAGGTTTTCTTGATGGATACATCAAAACAGCTCCAAAAGATGCGATCTGTTCTGACATTATTCAGGGCATGATTTTACAAAAGGTCCATAAAGGAGCGGCGTGTCCCGCGAGGGGCGCTGCTGTGCGCTGCCGTCCGGAGCCCAGGCCCCGGGCCGCTGGGCGCGGAGCGGGTCAGTACGGTCGGTAATGGGCTTTGCATTATTTATTGCTATATTTTATACATCACACACTTCCTTCTCCTTTTGTGAAGTAAAAGGGAACGGAAGTGACGGGGTTTCTCGTAAAATTGGAGAACAAACGGTAGGTTGTCTGTTTTCTTGTTTATTCCCTCTGTTAGTGAAGATGAAGTGTGCTCCAAGGTACGATTTGTCAAAAATTGAGAGAGGAAATATGTACTTGACTGGGTCTTCAGGAAATAAATATTTTCTAATATGCTGTGTCATTTATTTTCTTTGTTCACCTTTATATTTACCCAAGATGTCCTTACATTCATGTATTAAATTCATTCAAATTTTTAATTTGTTCTATATCTGTATCTGTCCTGTAATTGAAAGTTCTAGTAAGAGAGTGGCTCAGTTTCTATAAAAGAGATAAACAACTCTCTTTTAGCTCGAAGTTTAGGGAAGAGCGCAGCGTGTTTTTTGTGAAGCAGTCTTGCCCTTTATGAATATTTTATTCCGTGTTTTGCCGCAGCGGGCCTCAAACCTCGGGCAACCACGCCGCCGCTGCTGCTAATAGGGCCAGTGCGAGCGCGTGGGTGGAGAGGGGGAAGCGAGAGGGGTATGAGGAAGGTTTCGCCGGGGGCCGGCGAGGAGCGCAAACTCACAGCGGAGTTTGCGGACGCCCCTCCCATCCCCCGCTCCCCGCGCGGCTAGCGCTGTCTCGGGGAAACAGGAGAAACGCGGAGCGGCGGTGGCGTGGGCGGCGCCGCTTGCCCCTTATCTCGGGCGACGCCGACGCGGGTGCCTGTTCCCTGGACGCCTTCACCTGTCCCGCGCGGCGTCCTCCCGGTCCCCGCCCCCCGCCCTCGCACCCCCTCCCCTCCTCTTAATAACGCGGCGGCGGCCGCAGGGGGCGGTGGCGGTGGGGGCGGAGAGCGGATTTACGAGCCGCCGGCTCCCTCCCCCTGGGGATAAATCTGCTCCCACCCGCCCCGCCCCGCCACACACCCCTTGCCCGCCGCCGACGCCACGCTCCTGTCGGTCCACGCGACGGGACAGCGCCGTCGTAGTAAATTCGCCTCCGTGCCCCAACCCTTCCGCCCCGCCCCTTACGCCCCCGGCCCGCGGTTGATTAGCTTCCCGGCCGACCTGCAGCCGCCGCGTCCGCCTTCGCCTCGCAGCCGCCCACCGCCCGAGCCCCCGCTCGCCGACAAGCCCCACACTCTGAGTAATGCCGTGGGGCCAGGCGGCCGCCCCGCCCCGCGCCGTGCCGGCGCCGCCCGGGATCTATCGGCTTGGCCGCCGAAGCCCCCGGCCGTCGTCCAGCCGCCCGTCCGCTGGTGGCTGACCGACCTGCCGCCCTGCCGCCCGGCCGGCCGGCGCGGCTGCGTGTCTGCTCGGTCATTTCCCACACCCCCGCTTCCTCGGACCCGTTTCTTTTCCTTTGCGCTGTTTTTTCACGGGCCTTTCCGGGCTGATTGTTCCTCGGAAATTTCTCGCTGCTTTCCGCGGGTTCTGTTGTGGAAATGTCTCCTATTTTTTTCTGTTCGTTTTCTTATAAAGATGGTAACGTCATAGATATACGACTAACTTCATAGATATACGAATTAATTAAAAAATATATATAATTGAGGAAACATAAAATCTAGTATTTTTTCTCAATTCATACACATTAAAAGTGAAATTTCATAAAATTAGTCTGTCATTAAATTGGTTTATGTCGAAATTTGTTAGTGGATTTATTTGATAAATTAGGCGTTTACGATGACCAGTGTCAGTGCCGTTATCTACGCTGCCTGGGAGTCTGAATTGGACAGTATCTTAACGCTCTGTTGTAAGAGCGTCCAGTCGACAGATATGACTAAATTGTCAAAAATCATCGACTTGCTATAACTTGAAGTTAAATCATTTAATTCATCGCCAACTATTCGTAACCAGCAGATAAATTTTCGTGTCGCGTAATAAGAAATACACGTTTGTCTTTGGAAAGAGCCTGATGCTCTCGATTTAGCATGTGCGACTTCCTCCGAGTGATAGTTTGCTTGCCGTATCACATGCCGAAATTGGACAGTCAGTCTCGCCAGCCCCAGCGCGAAATGTTATTCCGTTTTCGCGTTTCTGAAAACGTCTGAGGCACCGTAGCCCGAAAGAAACACGCGCCTGGGGTCAGGGCGTTCCCACGGAGAGGCGCCTGTTCGCTCACTCTCCAGACAAAGCGCGCGGGAGCGAGATTCCGCGAAACGCCGTCCTGCGGCGCTGCTATCTGCACATGAGAACGCGAGTTTCCCACCTCGCGTGGCATTGTTATAATATCCCCTGCATCTCGTATTTCGCTAGTGGCATATGCGGAGAGTAACAGTGGCAGCGTGGGTTGATTACCTTCCCGTGGGAACAATTGCATTCTTCTTGGAAATTAATTTAAAAGTTGCGGTTTAAAAACAAAATGGAAATTTTTATTTGTGTGTGGTGTTCACACGGCGTGAGATATTTGAATATAAAGCGTTTCAGTTGCTATAAGATTCTTTGTAAATGCTAACGAGCGATTTTGAAATTTCCTCTTTGACATTTCTTCTTTTGCATTAAATTATTTAAAAATGTTTACTTTCACTATGAAGTAAAAAAAATATATATTTTCTAACTTCCAAGTATTTTGTCTAATGAAGGCAAATAAACTGACTATTCTAGAATCGATTATTTATGTCCACTTATTTGGATTGAAGAGAGACACGCATCAACTGATAAAATTAATAGGCATTTTAAATCCAATGTTAGTGTAATTTTTCCATGAAGTAAAGAGGTAAACGTAAGTTAAAATTTTCGCTCACCAATGAACAGTTGTGGTAAGAAAACATTTCAGTTTTTTGATATGTGTATTTTTGTGATACATGTTCATGGATTGTCGTTATTATCAAAAGGTTCTCAAAGAGACGGGGAATTGAAACTAGTGTTGTTAAATCAGCACATACTTTCTCGCCCGTATTTTCACGCAGAATTACGGGGAAAGGACTCAATTTTCAAAAAATTGTACACGAGCTTATTTCAGAATTGATCTTGAAGAAACAAATTTCTTTAAGGGAAAAAAATCTCCTGAAAGACTCCGTGGAAATCTCCGGAATATCGGAAGACTCCGAAAAAAATGTAACTTTTGCAATTTTCGAAAAATCAAAGTTTTTACGCTATCATGAGACTTACACCACTCTGTTAAACGTCCTTCACACAATCCAACAACACAATTTAATCAAAACGAAAGAGCCCTTTGTTTGAAAATTTCGAAAATTTCCCAGGGGATTCATATAAAGTACCCACCAAAATTAAAATATCGGTTTTAAGTTGAAAGGGACGCGACATCAGCCAGATCAATTGGGAAATCTCAGTTGGGAGAAAATCATTTGAACAATTTAGCATCTAGCGTTGTTCACATCGGACAGACAGACGTTGTGCAGTCATTCGAGTTTTTGCCATCAAGGATTTATAAAACATGGATTCTGGCTAGATTACGTATTAGAGGATTTTTTCTAAATTTAACAATTAAATTTTAGCAATTAATTTGCGCAAATTTCAGCAAATTGAGCAAAATTTAGCAATTAATCCACTTTTTCTTTACCATGGCCCTGTAGAGAGTTTTTCTGCCGACAATGAGCATTTTTTCGCGCGGCATTACATTACTTTCTCTCTACTCCCTAGCGAGAAAGTAATAATCGATCTCATCCTTAAGACAGGCCTCCATTTCCCAGAATTTCTTATTTTCCAAAGGTCAGTCACAGCTTCACCCCCTTGTTTTCCGTCGCATCTCGCTGCCTCTTTATTTTTCCTGGTTGGAGCGCCCCCTCCCGAGCCCTTGGCGCCCTCCGTCGCGGGGAGTCCGGGGCTTGTTACCTGCGCCCTGTGTTTCCGCACGAGGGAAGAAAAGTAATATTATTTCTCCGCAACGCAATTGCCGTGCGCAGGAAGCCCTTAGGGCTCGCTCGCTAATGCCCCCTCGAGTGGCGCTCGTCAGCTGGCAGAGTGCGCCCACAGCGCGAGCGGCCGCCGGGGGCGCGCTCTGGGGCCTCTGCGTCATGTTATGAGTGGGTCATTCCATATTAAATCAACACAGATTTTTACCTCACCATTTTAGATTGAGATGAAATTTGACACATAGATAGTAGTGAATGAAGAATAAGAAAACTACAAATTTTGAGTAAAATATCTCCACCCATTTGTGAAATACAGCTATGTAAAAGTTTACAAAATTGGGTTCCCGAAATTTTTTAAATTGATGTAGAACTTTTCCAAATTAAGATAGGGAGCTGGAACAGGAGTCATTTTACAGCTTTCTTTGTGGCCTTTTATATGATATACAACTCAGTGGGGGTTGCGATCAAAACGTTTTTCAAATTTGAATTTAAAATTTTGATTTTGAGTTTTTTCAAAATGCTCATCTTCAAAAAAATTGCAAAAATCTAAAATAATCCTTATATGTTTCCAAACAGATAGTGCATGTTTAAAATGGGACTGCAATGGGTTCATATGGTAATCTTTACTTAAAATGCACAATATTTACTTACTCTAGATTTTACTGATTTAAAATGCATTTTATTTCACCTTTTAAGACCTAATATATACAAATTATTAATGTAGTGTTTTTTGTTGGTGAGTGTGTGGTGTTTTATTCTTATTGTTGTTATTTTCGGGAACCTAATCTTGTAAAGTTTTACATGGCTATGTTTCACAAACGGGTGGAAATATCTTACTCAAAATTTGTGGTTTTCTTGCTCTTCATTCATACTATCTATGTGTCAAATTTCACCTGAATCTAAAATGGTGAGGTAAAAAACTGTGTTGATTTAATATGGAATGACCCGAGTGCGTTGCTGTTAGAAAATAATCTGGTATTCGTGTGTACTGGCTTTACATCATTGACTCCCAACGTTTTGTGATTTTAATTTGACCGTATGTCTCTTCAAGTAATTTTGTAGCTGTAAATGGGTTTTTTACACTCCTGGACTCATTTGTAGAGTCGAGAAAGATCCAAAGAATAGATTGAAACGTTATGAAATGAAATGTATTGTTGGTGATACCAAACGATCTGTTAAAAGTTAGGTCAGGTAATAAAATATCACTAGTCTTTCTTTTATTCCTCGCTCTTAGGACCCACAACTGTTCTAATAGCTGCTCCACTAAGGGTCGTAGAAGGTCCAGTCAGAAGTATTTTGTCCGGTTTATTGCTCATCCTTTATTTCCGTTGTTCTCGTGTTTCTCGTAGTTTTCCTCAAAATAAAAACTATTAGGAACTGTTCAAGAAATCTGAATAGACGCATTTTCAGTTAACAAAATTGCAATAGTTGAATCATGTACCGATAAATAATACCATACTTAACACAAGACGTTAATTTGGAGAGAGAAGTTGTAAAATAATAAATATTAATTAATTTTCAGAACTTCAGTTTTTTAGTATACATAATTAAACTTCTCTCGTGACGATCGTAGTCTTCTATTTATTTGCCTCTTTTTCTGAATGGTATCCATCTATTGAGATACTCTTATTGGATTCTACTAGTTCAGCTATAATAACCCAATTTTGCGATTTCATATTTGTCATTCAGCTCTACACTTCATTTTCAATCAATTTTGTGTGTATTCTTTATCTGGTACTTGTATAAAAAATTGTAGGTCAATCATATCACAATTATAAAAAATTAATTCTTGAATTATTTTTAATAGTACGGCAAAAAAATTTGAGATTTGTGGTCCATATTTTTTTTTCGATAAAGAATGCATTAATTCGTTTCTATATTGCTTGTTCTATCAAAACGTATTTGTAGAAATAATGGAGTGTGTACATTTTTCAGTAATCATTAGAACAATTTGCAGGCCAGTCAAAACGTCGCATTTGAGAATGTCAAAGTTGCCGCGTTACGCTGCTTGGTCCGTATCAGCAGTGATTAACATTGACGTCACGAAGTGACATTCGCTCCGCTAACGCACTGCACTCAGCGCCGCCGGTGGCAGGACAAAAAAAAATCGTCTAGCGCCGCGCAGGCAAATGGACGGCGCCCGCGGAGTTGGTGGCGCGTCTTCTATGTGCTCCAGCGGAAGAGCATTTTTGCAGATGAAGGCGTTTGATACGCGGCTGACGGCGGTCGTATATCACAGCGCTCGGGCGGGCGCTCTTCGCACCCCGTGCCTCCCTGGCATCTAGCGCCGCTGCTGAGCGAGACGGGCTCGTTTCGCTCCCTCCACCTCCACCTCCACCTCCACCTCCACCTCCACCTCCACCTCCACTTCCCACCCCATGCCCTTGCACCTGTCCCTCCCGTCGACCTCCTCTCTCTTTCCTCCTTTTTCTCTGTTCCATCGCAGATCGTTCTCTCGTACCTATCTATCCTAGTGTGGAGACCGAAGTCTAGTTCGTCTTTGGGGGCCACGTCTCTGCACATTGTTTGTCTGCTGACACAACAGTCTCTTCCTGTGTAATTAGAGGCAAATTAACTCTACCTTCCTCTGTTATTTTCTAGGTTTGTGCAGCGGTACCCTTCTGTGTTTCCCAACGTATCAAAAATAGGTTTCTCTTGGAATTCGACGGACTAGATTCTGTAACCTCTCTGAAATCCTTCCTTTTCCGTCCCCACTTTCACGCTTGATTTCTTTCATACATTGGCCAGATTAGCAGCACTGATAAGCTTTCTCGTTAGTCACAGCTTCCTCTGCCTTCTCACTTCTCTTTATTTTCTTCTCAGCTTCTTTTTTAACTCCCATTCGTGCTGATTCATTCGATTCCACTTAGCGTATGATAATCGAAGTATCACTGTTGGACGAAATGGATGCCTATGGATGGCGGAATCGATGACGGTGCGCTATCGATTATCGAGGATATCCCCGAGAGTCGTTCCGCTGTCTGGGGCTTCAGATGAAACCGATCGACAGGAACTCATTTGCTGTCGTTTCTGTCAATTAAGACGTCTCACCAGACGCAGAAGCTGGATGCAAAGTGGAATTGATGGATTGGGGCGAGGTTTCAGAGCAGATTCGTATTCTTCCTAGCAAGGTTGCGGGGAATCTTCTTTCCCTCTGAGAGAGGATTTCCAAAGATTCGAAGGATTTTGTTAAAACTGTAAGCCATACAAACCCGATAAAAAATTTCTGCGTCACTGGCATTTGCTCATATATAGATATTTATATGTTAAAGATTATCACCTGAACATTGTTCGGAGATTGAACTTAATTGGTGTCTAGAATTCAAAGATATGCTTTTTTAAAGAGTATGAGTAATGTACTATCCATTTTATTTTTGCAATTCAATTAAATGTTTGGTGGTTATTGCAATATTGAAGCATTTTGTGTGAAAACGATGTTCATTCGATGAAACTGGAAGCTGAACGTGTATTTGCGGCTTATCGGAAAGAGGTAGACCAGCGTAACTACAACTGTTGTAGGGTGTTAAATCTTCGATAACAGCGAACGCTGGTAACTTACTGTGTTATGACTTATGTGGACAGTTTTTTGAGGCCCATGAAACGTTGACAATGGTGATTACGTCAACCCTCCGTTATCAGTCGACTTTTTCATTTTTCTCTTTATTCCCTTCCCTCCCTTCTTTATCAATCTCTTCCCTCTTTTTATCAGGGTCATTCCATGCAAAAAGTAGGAAATCTGACACTACATCTCGGAATTTAAAAATATTTTGCCACCTTACTTATTATGATACCTGCATGAACCAGGTACAATATTTTTGTCTCATCATCCATTGCTTAGCAACAATGGGCACTTGAAATATTAGGTTAGTAGTCTGTAGACATTCAGTTATGATTTTTTTCTGATGATATGCAAACAAGCAAAAAATATGAAAGTGACACCATTTGTAGAAGATATGTAAAGGATACTTTTACGCTAAAGATATTTTTTTACCGTGAGTCTTTAACAATTCTAATTCTAAAAATGTCAAACAAATTCTAAAAAATGCAATAAATGGAAATATAATATTTTTAAATTCTTGAATTTTGGAAGAAAAATTGCTGAAACTACTTTCAAGCTACTCTGTAAATTTCATCATGGAATCTTGAATGGTTTTAAAGTTATGAATAAAAGTATCTTACTGGCGCTCCATTAACGAACTCGTCTCAGTTGCTAGAGCCGCCGCGCCACAGCGCTCCTCGTCAGCGTTCGGCGTTACAGTCCACCGCAGCGATGGTGGATTTCGCAAAACTACTTCTCTAGGTGTTAATTTTGCCGTAGGAGCTACATGAAGAGATACGCCAAATTCGACCATTATTTTTTGTTCACTCCAACTTTTTGGTAAACACGTTAAAATCATGTATTTCTCATTAGCTGTTTTCACGTTTGAAAATTTTTCTTTGAATTGTGTCAACATTTCTTCTCCATCATTGCTTTCTGTACTCACATGAAATAATTCAGAAACTGCTTTATTTACGACACTCGCCTTTCTCCTTGCTTTCTCTCGAGTTTGTTTTCGCAATGACAATGAAGATTGACCCAGAGGATTCAAAATGTTTACATTACTGATAGTGGCTTCCTCTACAACTCCTGGGGCTACGTACTCCTCTTCACTTGACGTTTTCACTTCACTGTTTCAGTTGAGTCACTAAGATCTGCATTGGGCATTTTGGATATTTTGTGACGACACATCGCATATTGCTTCACCTACCACAAAATTCCATATTTTCTTCCGCATCGCCTCTGTAATCTTTCTCTTACCCACCCGACTTTTGTGCTTCTCGAGTCCGAATGGATTGCAGCACCAAAGCCTGTTAAACGTTGCATTTGGCAAACGTTTGGCATTTTCTATAACTTTGGCATTTTCTATAACATTGTATCACTGAACAGTAACAAGCGAAAACTAAGCCTGTAAACTGGTGTCAGGATCCCTTCGAAGGCATCGATGGATATCCCTAGGGAATGAACTTGGCGGTGCCTGCCTACGACCTTGCGTCACCCCTCGCTGGGCAAAGGCACGCGACTTTCAACCTTAAGAGCAAAATGCGCGTATACTTTTTATTTAATAACTTACGCATTTTTTAAGATTCCATCGTGACAGTTTGCAGAATGGTTATTTATTGGTTCTTCCTGCAGTGTGTAAAATATGAAAGAAAAGAAAATATTATTTTTGAAGAAAAATGTATTTGTTTAATTTATTAGCATTTTTTATTATAAACAATGTCTCAATCCTTAATCTTATATATTATTTCTCAAAGGGCTGTTTGGTCTTTTCAATAAATTGGGCGACATACGAAACCGATCTGTATAAAGAAGCAATGGATTGAAAATCGTGTTTCTTTTCACCTGCACATGGGACATTCGTATTGAAAAAGGGCGTTTAAAAATACCTAAATATTAAAAAAAGTAGTAATTCGGGATCTGTAATATCTGATTGCCGCGCGATCTATCGGTAGAAAATTACACTCGGACGGTGGCGGGAAATGCAATCTCAAGCATTTTTGTTTGTTTCAATTTAGTGTAGGTTGTGTAAGCACGTGAACGTGATTTTCTACATTGAATAGAAATCTTGAAATATGAGAGGTTAGTGATCTTAGTGAGGTTAGGTCGTTTATAATGCTGGAATACAAAACAAGAATTTAAGCAGAAAACAGTTTGGTTATTTGACTAACCGTGCGATTTAATCGCACGGGTTCTCACTAGTATATTATCAACTGCTTAAAATATGATCATTTATCTTCAAAATAGTATGCCCGTTTTTAAAGTTTTATTCATTTTATGAACGTCATAATTATTATCATTATTGAGTACATTGTGTCATCGTCCATGTTTAACCCGTAATTGTTGCTAAACTGCTGAAGATATTAATTCCATAAATTGTCTTTTAACTGTTCATCATTAGTAGATTAATGTAATAAAATATGAAAAAAATCTGAGTCTCGCTGTCAGAAAACCTGAAATTTTGCATGGAATGACCCATCAGTTTGTTATAAAGTTTTTTCACGCATTTGATTAATAATTGTGGTTTAAATCATACAACCCTTAGAATGTTGGACTTGCTGTAGGAATAAAAAAAATTAAACGAGAACAAGAATTAATACTTCGCAGTTGAACAAAATGTTAAATTCAAATACAGTTTTTTTTGCTACACACATATCACAATCATATGAAGTCTCGCTATTAAATACCGTAATTCGGTGATAAATCATTTGGCTAGGTCATTTGTTCATAATGTTAACTTCAACTCACACTTTGGTAACATATTGCACCTTTCCAGCATCGTGGAGATATTTTAAAATATATTTGTTTCTGATGGTTCTGTGAATGAATGTAATACTAATGATCTATGTTTATTTCAGGTATGTGCTGTTTGGATATATATTATCGGTGCTGAAGAAACACAGACCTGCCAGTCAGGGAGTACATACAGAATATTTTGAAATTATTAAGTTAAACATATTATTAATATTATTGTGTATTATTATTTATTATTATCATCATATTTTTCAATAACTCTTCCGATTTTGCGAATAAAATAATTAACTTTGAAGTAGTGTCCGAAATGTATAATCCAAACTATCGATTACAATGTAGACCACCTTGCAGCGGAAAGCTGTAGAATATGTTTAGTGATTGACATCAGATTCATTTCATAAAAATGCAAAAAATATAAGTGACACTTTTGAAAATATTTTATAACCGTATGCAAACAATTTGTGTTATTGGTAGATGTCTAAATCATTTAAAGAGAGTAGTCTCTCTTAAATGTAATGAAAATGAATGGTGTATGTGGAATATCTAGACTTAAAGACGCTAAATGATGCAGGATTAGATGGTATACAGATGTGGATGAGATTTGTTAGTTAGATTTGATACTTGATTGGTTTATAGATAACACTTTATAGTTGAACGTGGTGGTGCAATCTGTGATAGAGTCCCACAGTCATTGTTTGAATATACCGAAGTGAAGCGTAGTTATTGCGGGAGTGGGATATTGCGGGATATATTTACAAGCAATTATATCTAAGAGTTTATATTTTCACATCAATCACACTAGTTTTTGTTGTCACAAGCTATTATCAACATTCTAGTCAACCAATATTTAGTTTTAATGGATAGGAAATGATTATCCGTACGTTGACGTGAGACGATACTTCCAAGAAAATGGTTTCATCATTCTAAGTCAGCATGTGGACTTTTTATGTAGTTGTGAGTATGTATGACTGTAGTATCAGTGAGCAAGACAATCTTCTCGTACTTGTTCGTACATGTATGCATGCCAATATGCATATATAAAAAAATTAAGTGGAGGTAATCCTACTTATTTTTCTAGAAATACAAAAATGTCTTGTTTGAAAAGCATGAAACGTTGCTAAGCAACTTTGTGCTCAGACATCCAAAACCTTCAACGCTACTGAATAAATTTTCATTGTTAATTTAAACGGTGATGCGCTCAGTCGTTACCAACTTCAACGGAGATACGGGTGTGTGCGTTCTACGAGAACGCGGCGGATGGGAAACGAACGTGGCTCTTTGTGACGCCGCTAAAGTCGACTGCAGTTGATGACAGCGTTTGTGGCGCTGACAGAGGAACCTGGGGTCGTTTCGCAGGGTTATCGCTGTGTGAATCAAACATAACGTCGCAATCAAACCGCTGTGCCCGTGCCGGGCGAGCGCGGTAACGAGGTGTTACCGCGGCGCATAACACGGAACGAGTGCTGCTGCACTTCCCTCTTCAAGGCCCCTTGTCGTCCGTTTGTCTTCTGCTCTTCTTAATTACGTATCCGCGTGTCAGGGTGGGTGAAACCTAACAATAACACTGTTTCAAGGGATTTTTTTCTGAAGTGAAAATATGTGTTCTTTAATTATTTTTACGTACTAAATTCAAAGTTGAGGTTGAATATTGCGTATCAGGGATAGTTTTACAAATATAGAAATATACAGTCTTAGTTTCATGCACAGATATAAAGTAAATAGATTGGCAATGCGTATGCTGAACGCTAGGCTAGCACTGAAGCCAAGAAACTGCGCGTGACGCCATTGCTGATCACCCCGATCTGAGGCGTTATACATATGTGCAAAGCAGATGAGTTGTATGCTCATACTTGTTTTCAAGTTACGAGTAATAATATTAACAAAGTGAATTACTGTTTGATTCATGAGTTTAATTTTAAATATTTCAATAGTCCTTTCGCGGATGACGTTCGAAATATTTATCTGTATTCGTAACCTCTATAACCTCAATCACTTTCTATATAATACCTGAAAAATTACACTATTGAGCACTGCAGAAATGACTTCATTGGTGCTAACTTAATTAGTCCAAGCATTAAATACCTGAATGATCAAAATTAGATATAAGGTCTGTCTTAACAGTTTACAATTTCCAAAAATCACCAGTAAAGTGAATTACTTAGCAGGAGGAAGATTGACAACAAAGTGGCATTTAAAATTTAGCTTTCTCATCTTAGTGCGGTGAATAAAAAATATAGTAAGTACTAAAGGTCGGTTGTTATGTGTTTAAACTAGATCATTTCCTAGCTGAAAGGAGTAATTTACAGTAATTATTACAGTAATAAATTATCATTTATTGATATGTTCATAATGCAGAATAAAAGCATTGCGGTTGGCAAACAAATTAAGATCAAGCCAAAGATATACATTATGTTCTTTAAGACTATATTACTAGTCAAGAGTTGCGCGCGCCGCCATCGTACCTTCTCCCGCTTGGCTTCACTTGCAGGGCAGCACTGCCAATCTAGTTCTATATATCTGTGGTTTCATATTAGGTTTCTAGTAAAGTGGTAATGTGTATATAGTAGAGTTGGCTACACTGGTTTTGTGCTAAATAGTTAGTCATACGTTCGTTGCTGATGCAAGAAACAATGTAGCTAGTGACAATGTAAACTACATGTTATATGATATTTCAAAATTAATAGTCTGTGTAAGAATTTTGACTTACTATACTCTCACCTGTAAGTTTTCTTCAATCTCTTTTGTTTATACAATGGTAAAAGATTAAAATTATTATTCCAGTTGTCTTGAACTATTGAAATTACAAAGGATTTTAATCCTTACCATATCTAACTTCTAATAATGTAAGTAAACGTTAGTACAAACTCGCAAATTAGAAACAAAATAACTCATAAACTATCCCTGATAGAAAAAATATAAACACAGATCTGAATTTAGCTATAAAATGTCTGTAAAAATCACACTATTTTTATCCAGAAAAGAATAAAAAAATTTGTAACAGTGTAATTGTTAAGATCTGAAACTGTTTTTTTCAAATAGATTTAGTGATGAAATTTGAAGCGTGTCACGAAAATTCTGAAAAAATTCTTAAACTGATTATGTTTTGCAAGATCATTTAATAATGAAAATATAATCCAATATCCAGTGGAACGTGATGGTAATCATTGCAAGAAAAGTGATTAACTTGATGGAAAAATATATTATTGGAGAAGTTTGGCAATTTGTATATCAAATTATTTGATGTCGCATTTCCATGTGAGATACTTCAAAATGGTAACAAAGGAAACCAGAAAAATTAATAAACGGTGTTCCACGACATGAAGAGTTGTCATATACACAAAGCATCGACTTCTGAGCCTGAGGGCACGCGCGAAATCTTGTGTCACTAAAGAGAAATATCGAATCAAGATATTTCACCTCATTTCCCTTAGTGATGTCAGGTTCTTTCGAGATAAACGTCATTATAATTAAAGTGATTCCAAATTGTGCGTACTAGTTTGGCTGAACTAGTTGCAGAAGCAAAAAATCCAAAACGATAGAATGCAGTAGATATCAATTGCGTGTGCGACCCTGGGAGTTAAGCGATAGCAATACCCTCCTCGGCACAAGTTTCATTAACGAAACGTCTCACAAAAAGAAAGATGTACAGATTGTAGTGTGAACTGGAAACTTTAAATGGTGAAGTAGTTGTTACTAACGTTAACTGCAAACTGGCACTGTGTTCCGAATTTCACAAATATATATCATGCGAGTTTTAAGGAAAGTATTTCGGTAACAAAACAGACGTAATTTTCTTACTTTGTTCACCTACGAAATAAATCCAAGCAACATATTTGTTGATTTAGAAAGAGTGCCCACTTCATTTCCGTAGCAATCGTCAGTTTTGTAGAGAACCATAGAATCGGAAGCCGTGGTACGAAACTGTTTGTGTTCGGCATGATTGCCAAACTTTGTCTCTTCCTCCCCTAACCAGAAACTCAAGAGGTCCGAGACTTCAGACGCCCGCGGCGACAGTGGCGACTCCCACGGCAAGTTTTGACACCTGTCCGTGACGTGGCTGGCGCAGTGCCCTCTGGAATACAAAGCCTGGCGACGATTTTGTGACGTAAGCACGAGTAGGCCCAAGAAGAGATTCTCCGGCCGGATACTCCGTGTGTTATGCGTGTTGCTATGTTGTGTTAGTTGTGATTTTTCAGCAATTTGATTATTTTTATTTACGGAAATTCTAACTTGGTAAGTACAATTTATTAACAGTAGTTTCTGATTAAGTTCACTTTACGTCTTAGATCTAAAATTAAGGCAAATATAAGCAAATGATATATTTGTGCTTCAATTTGTAAAAATGTGTTATGAGGCTTCTAGGTTATTGTGCATATTGATCATACAGTGTTTAGAACTTAAGTGATTAGACAGTAAACATATGTTAAAAAATTGTAACTATTCAAACCCTCATTGTTTCATTTACAGCTCATCATAATGATGCCTTTCAAGTATTGTGTACCCAATTGTAAAGGCAACTACCGAAACGGCCGTGCTGTTAGTGTGTTCGGCTTTCCCAATGAGAAAGAGCCAAGGAGTGCGTGGATCAAAGCTATTTCTAGAGAGAAAACTTTCATACCCAACAACTCAAGGATAGGTATTTAAAAAATGCTTTAAACTTGCAAACGTTGGTGACAGTGATAGAGATAGTAATAGTTGTGGTGATAGTTATTGAATTGTTGAAAAATGAATTCAATCTTTGCCTCATCAACAATTAATATCGTCTCATCCATATATTTAGCACAAAATATTACTTCATTTTGACTTAAGATGACTGTGTCTGCTGCATAACCGATTCAGAAAAGAGATAACTCATGAGTCCACCTATTGGAGTCCCCTGTTTTTGTTTGTAACAAGAATCACTGAACTTGAAGAATTTGTTATTCAACATTAATCTACTTGCTAGCACGATCTCCTCATTCGGTATTTTAAATGAATTTCCCTTATCAAGTTTTTCGTTCAGAGCTTCAAATATTACGTTATGTGAGATGTCTTATGTGTTTTAATAAATACATAATTGTTACGTGATATCTCAGGTCGAAATCTAGCCTGCAGCATGATTTTGCTTCTGTAATTTTCTTTCCCAAAATATTTTAAATCGCCTATTCTGTAAAAATGATGTTTGTGTGTATTAATGTAGGAATATGTATGCATATGTATTGAGAAATACTTAAATGTTCTTGTTGTGATACACAAACTATCTATTGAGTAATATATGTAAATTGTGACATGATTTTCTTCAAAATAAATTACTATTTCTGTAATTAATCAAAGTGTATTTTTATTAACTTCTGATTTTAATTTTGTTGATAGTTGTAGGAAAAATTATATTTTTTTCTTTCAAAGAAACATTGTCCTGAAATAAAAGTAACATATTTCTTAAAATATGAATCCTTCAATTTTCGTAACCCAAATCTATTGGTGTAAAATGAAGTGCCAGGGAGAAATATATTGTGAAATGCTGTTGCTATTAAGTTCAGAATAGATCGTAGGCCCATGGCGGGGCTGTTGGGCCTACTCATCGTGACGTCATTGGCAAGATGGCTGCCCGTCGCCAGGCTTTGTATTCTAGAGGGCACTGGCTGGCGGCGACAGACTGGAAGACCTTGCGGTGTCGCCTTCCGCCGCGAGTGGCGCTGGCGTCGGCGGCGACACCCGAGCACCGCCGACACTTGTAGCCCTCGGAGCGACCCCGGATATTGTTCCGTTTGATGGCGACGCAGATGCGCGCGACAGCGGCATTAGCTCCCGCTCACTCGGGGGCGGCGGGGGCGGTGGGGGCGGCGGGGGCGGCGGCGGCGGCAGTGAGGACGGGGGCGGCGGCCTCGAGGGCCTCAGGCGCGGGCGTGGAGGGCCGCCCGCGCATTGTCTCTGCGAAGCCGCCTGATGCTCTCTGTGACGCCGAGGGAGCAGGCGGGGGGGGGGAAGGTCGCGCGCACGGTAGAAACTCCCTTAAACACTAGTTCGCGCTCGATCAAGAACATGCCCTATACTCCGATTTAAATGAAGACTCGGGGCAATGACATACTATACCACTATACGTAAGTTTTGAGAAAAAGGCAACTGAAGGTTTAGATATTGCATTCAATACGTTGAGATGAACATTAATTAATGAATTAAACTGCCATCTTGCGGCGAAACTTTAAAATAAAAAAAACAACATCTAGATACATTTATGGGGGCGTCGAAATACACTAATATCTCAATTTTATCAGAAATGTGACATAGCATGTTACTGCGCCAAGGTCTTCAAATGAAGGTCACCAGCTGAAAGGAGAGAGAGACAGTCATCCTTTAGGAACCTTCTTTAATACTTAAATTTTTAGTAATGAAGCTCCCGATTGGACGACAGTATCGTCCCTCTGTACCAGCTTCTGACCTTAAAGGGTCACTACATTTAAATCAGAGTATACAGAATGTTAGCGGATCCTTATTACATGTTTAACGATACTCCCGCACAAATTTCGTAGATCTGTCCAGTTTTAGTTCTCTGTCCTGTTGAGTTTTATCCAGTCACCCGAATATTTGCGCTGTCAAATTTGCACGATCCTCATTTAGAGCCGATAATTATAGTCGCAATGACAATTGGAGTTTTGTTGTATACTCGTAGAATTATGGTCACATGGAAGTGATTAATAAAACATTGTATAATTATGAACTTTTAACAAGAGAGAAGTTAGCCTGTGGGCGTTTTCTTAAATTTTAGCGTTTGTGCGCGAATTGTTTGTATGCATTTTAAGTGGAATGGCCTTCCGGCCGCGGGCCATTTATTACATTAATTTTCAGATGGTCCCTGCGGCGCGCTTGGGGACTAGATGTAACAGACACTCGAGGAGTGGACTGGTGTGGAAACGCCCTCAAAATGTAGCGAACTGGCGACAGAAAATGACCATCGTGACACTTAAGTATTATTATAAATCTATCATACACGTACAAGTTTGAATGTTGCTCGAAAGTTTGGTATTTTCTTTTACTTTAATTTTGTGTGTAGTTTATCAGTAATGCGCTGTTGTTGAACGTGCATAATTATAAATATTTAGCAGTGAGGTGGTTTGTTATTAAAAAAAATGAATACCGCTACCACGACAGAAGTACTCCTGTTATTCAATTGCACTGTATGGTACATTTATTACATTAATTTTCAGTTATTTTTACACCTTCTATTGATTTGTTATGCGTGATTTGTTAGAATTTCTTTAAAGGAACGATATATATTGTAGTAGATTTTTCTAATGGGTATATGAATGTTAATTAAAAATTTGCTAAAACCAATTTTGGCGGTAACGAAACTATTGATATTTTAGGAACAAAAATATCAAAGGGATTAACTAAAATAATAATAATTTTTCACTATTTTGTTCGCGTAATCGGAAAACTTGGCTCCGGTTTACAGCACTGATTCGGGAATATACAGCACTGATTCGTGCTGTATATTCGAAATTCTGATAGCAGAAAGAACCCCTGAAGATACATACATACCGGTACTGCGGGTTGCGTCTGCCGATCTCGCATAGCTTTTCTGAGGAATAGGAAGGCCCAATTAAATTAGTAACTTAGACGGTTCCCAATAACGCACTATAACGCACGATTATTAAAGGATTTTTTTTAAAAAGAGAATATTTAACCCAGAAATAATATTTACCATTATTTTTTTGGTAAGAATGGAACGAAGGAAAACTTCCAACATTAAGAAATGTCTGTATTTCAACAGAAGAAAAATGTAATGACTGTGTCACGTAGATTTTAAAATGCAGAACAAGGAGACCATTACCTAATCAAAGCCTTAATCCAACTCAGTCTCGCATTACTTCAAATTAATTTTGAAAATAGCTATGAGTCTCTTCATCCAGTCGCATTAACACAGTATGCTTACCTGCATAAATGCGGGATTACGCTTCTCGATAAACAATGACAGTCCGTATTGCATGCGCCATGCGGTTATTACCGACAGCGTCTACAAAGCTGTTTCCGGGCACGCGAAGATTTCCTACGGAATAAACGCATCGATTTCTACGCCATTACCATAATGACGTCATAAACAGGGAAGCGCACGTAAACATAAAACGCGCGGCGCACTTGGGCGGCGCGGCGCGGCCTCCGGTTGCCGCGAATGCGTTCGCGCGCGCCAGCCCGCGCGCTCACTTATCAGCGCTCCGTCAAAGGGAGAGCGCGAGCGCGCGCCGCATCAATGTTGCAAATGTTCTAATAATTTATTCGTACGTGATGTAACGCTCATTCAAAATTGATGGCGCTTCCAGCGCGCGAGACGATAATGTATGCGCGGATTATGCAGCTCGGTGATAACCGCAGAACGAGGCCGCTCCGGTTTTGCATTCAACCTACGCGCGCACGCCCGCCCCGCCCCGCTGCCGATCTTCGTGAACGAACGGATCGCCGGGAACGGTTCATCACTGGCGCAAGGAGAACCGCACGTGCCTGTTGGTCGTATCTCTTGAACGACGCCGCGCTCGTTGATCTGTTTCCCGTTCTGTTGCTCCTTTGCGACGGAGCAGATGCGGGAAGCAGAATTTGCAAACTTATTGAATAGTTTACATTCACTGTTTGTTGTAGGGCGGAAGAGCTTGTTTTCATGGACTTTTCACTTTACTTGATATTGATCATTTGATGAAGCTACCACATTTGAATTACACGCTTGTAGAAGTGGATGTAACAGGTTTTAAGTATTTCATTATTGGAACTCCTCGTAGAAGTGTTATTTCTTCAATAATCGCAGAAATGTTTTGGATGGATAACTTCTTAAAAGAGATTACGAAATTCATAGTTTGCTAGAGACCATAATGTAAGCGCAGATTATGCAGCTCGGTGATAACCGCAGAACGAGGGCGCTCTGGTTTTGCTTTCAACCTACGCGCGCACGCCCGCCGCCGATCTCTGTGAACGAACGGATCGCCAGGAACGGTTCATCACCGCCTGGTTCATCACCGCCAATAGGTCGCCTGCAGGTCGTGCCTATTGTGACGATGCCGCGCTGGGTAATGGGTTTTCAGTTGTTATTGCTTCTCTGCGACGGAGCAGGTGTGGGTGGCAGAATTAGCAAACTTATTGAATAATTTACATTCACTGTTTGTTGTAGAGTGGAGAAGCTTGTTTTCATAAATAAATGTTAACTTTTGACTTTACTTGATACTATCATAGGTAATATTACGAGTGTTTGGAAATTGTCGATAAATTCCCGACTGCGTGGCGAGGAGGGTATTTATCTGAGAATTTCCAAAGCATGAATGGTATTTAATAGGACTAGTACACGGACGAAAGTACGCCCAACGAGGTTCCAAAATGCTCCAAATATTGAAAATAACTGAACTCTATGTTAAAATCAAAGAGTTGTGGAATACGCGGTGTATTGGACATAGGAAGCGGTGTACATCGATCGCAAAGTTAGGCAAGTCACAGTTTGATTGGATAGTTGGGAGAAGCTGTATGAAAAATCAGTTAGAAAACGCAATAACGTTTTGAAATACACCGCCCTGATTGGGGCTCTTTGTTTATATAGTTAAACACTATTGGTTTTAATATAACGAGTTGAATAGTCATTTGATAAAGCCACCACATTGAATTGCACGCTTGTAGAAATGAATCTAACAGATTTTATGTATTTCGTTATTGGAGTTCTTGTAGAAGTGTTCTTTCTTCGAGATTCGCAAAATTATTTTGGATGGATAGTTTCCTAAAGGAGAAAACGAAATTCATATTGTGCTAGAGGCGATAATGTATGCGCGTATTATGCAGATCGTTGATTACTGCAGAACGAGACCGCTTGGTTTCCAGTGAACCTGCGCGCGCCGGCGCCATAAACGAATGGCATGTAGAACACAGTTTGCCACTACCGGAAGGAGAATGTTCATGGCATTGGCTCATAGGTTCCCTATTCAAACTTGTTTGCTTAGTTATGTCTTAGTTCTAAGATTTTCTTGTAGTAAAATGTTGAACGTTGGCAATTTTCCAAGCAGTTCGATATGCTTGTCTGCTTGTCTTTATGAATTTACTGGAAACACAGGCCAACACAGAAAATGGTGCAAACGATTTTAATGCTGTTTTTAAGTATATTTGGGGCGCTGATTTCAAAAATGACATTGGTTTTTTTCTATGAGCTTTAGTTTTCGAGCTATGATATATATGATATATAAGGAATGAAAGTACAAAATATTAATTCAATTCAGAATGTTATTTTAATGAGATATGCCTACTCGTACATACAAACTTACAAGACCCATTCGGCCTTAGTTGGGACATTAGTTGACACTGTGAAAAGTTCTTTTCCGTGACGACCTAGAATGGATCTGGTTTCGGCAACTTCTTTCCAAGTTCCAGCAGTAGTCCGCCATCATGTGGGTATCCCATCTTCCTTGAAAACGATCCTCCATGGTCTTCATGTCTTGGTGAAACCGTTCTCCTTGTTCCTCACTAAAATCGCCAAGGTTGTGAGGGAAATGGTCCAGGTGGCTGTGTAGGTAATGCACTTTTATGCTCATGTTGCATCCCAGCCTTTCGAAGTTATCGAGCATGTTGTTGACAAGCTCAACATAATTGTCAGCTTTAATGTTTCCCAAAAACTTTGTAATAACTTGTACAAACGATTTCCACGCTCTGCTTTCCACGGGACTCATAGAGTTCACAAACTGTGGATCTTTCACAAGCTGTCTGATTTGTGGACCATCAAAAATGCCAGCTTTAAGTTTTTCTGCGCTTATTCCAGGCATCTTACGACCTATATAAACAAAGCATGGACCTTCCTTGTCGAGAGCTTTCACAAACTGCTTCATCAAACCTAGCTTTATATGTAGTGGAGGCAAAATGATTTTATCCCTAGAAACTAAGGCTTCGTTAATCACATTTCTTTGCCCTACAACCATTTCTTCTCGTTCAGGCCAATCTCTTCTAACCCAATGGGCTTGTTTAGCTCTGCTATCCCACAAACACAAGAAGCAAGGAAACTTTGTGTAGCCCCCCTTGCTGTTCTAGCAAGAAATTTACCATTTTTAGGTCAACACAAATTACCCACTGATGCTCATTGTACTTAATTTTGTCCAAGACCACAGCTACGTTGTCATACTCTTCTTTCATTTTCGTTGAATGGGCAATTGGTATGGAACCATATTTGTTCCCATTGTGCAAAAGAACACATTTCAAATTTCGTTTAGAACTGTCAATGAACAAACGCCAATCTTCGGACAAGTACTGAGATAGACCCATTGCTAGTAATAAACCTTGGACATCGTGACAAAATACTAAATTGTCTTCATTGTTGAAGAATGGCAGCAAAGATTGTTCTCTCTTACGGTAAAAAGTTATTGTAGTTCCCGGGTCAAGTAAGTTCTTCTCATTAAGTCTAGATGCTAAAAGTTCTGCAGCTTCTTTTGAAAGGCGCAGGTCTCTTACTAGATCACTTAACTCATTTTGGTTGAAACGCTGGGGACTTGAGCTTGTACCTTCATAGTCACAATCACTAGTATCACCTACATCATGTAGGCCTAGGGCATCAGAATAATGTTCTTCATCATCACTGACAATGGGAAGTAGATGAAAAGTAGGAATGGGCACTTCATCTGAATGAGAAATAGGACGTCTTGCAGAAGGAAGATCAGGATAGGTCCACTTGCTATGATTTTTCTTGTTTATTCCTGTGATTCTCACCAAACAAAAGTAACAATCATCAACATGATTCTTTGGTTCCCTCCAAACCATTGGCACACCAAACTTAAGATTCCTTCTCTTGCCATTAGTCCACTGCCTTAAATGTTCATTACAGGTTTTGCACACTGAATTTGGAGCCCATGTTTTATCTTGGTCGCCTAACTTAACACCAAAATAAGCCAAGTACGCTCTTTTCAAGAAATCGGAGATAGGTTTTCGGTTTTCCACGAATGTATATTCACCACAAACATAGCAAAATATCTCAGGATGATTTACACAACTTCTTCGGTGTGAAGCCATTGCACTATTTTAGGTTAACTGGTTTGTTTATATTGCGAGCATCATTAAACAAAACAAACTCAGCTGGTACTGCCAACTGTAAAAAATTAAAATATTTACCTAACATTGAGTGGTATAACATGCATATCTGCTACATTATACTGTATAGGCCTAAATAACTGAAAATGATACATGATGTATCTCAAAAACTAGAGCTGATACAAAAAAATGGTTTGCAGATTTGAAATCAGCGCAAAAAATACTATAAGAATCAGCTCTAACATTTGATGCACCAAACAAAAAAAATTTTTTTTGTAGGCCTGTGTAATTAATCCTTAAAAACAGTCAAGTACCTTTGCCCGAAATTTCTGTTTTCTGGCCATGACGTATTTGTATTTCCAAGATTTCAAAATTCACTCTTCGGTAGTTTTACAGGCGAATATTCTATAATAACATAAGAGTAATGATCGTTAAATTGAACTTGAATCAATATTACATCGTTATTTTAATAGCTTTCATTACGGCAGAGTAGCACTATGTGTACTATTAAAGTGTATAACATTGTTGAAGTTTGGTGAACAAATTGTTTTTCATCGGACTCAAACGAGGAGAACCTATTAGAACTAGAGCAAAAAGAGAACTTTTTTCAGGTTTAGTTAAAAAACATGTTTTTGCAGCTGATTGACAGAAAATATATTTGATTTTCTAACACATAGAGACTTTTAATAGAGGACTGGTTTGAATACACTATACACTGGTTTGAATATTTTGAAACCGGAAAGAAAATAGTCGCACTCGCTGGCAAATCACTAAGCAGTTGGTCACAGAATATCGATGCCAGACCGTGCGAGCAGCTATGCATACCTCGTATACCAGCCAAGGAATAGTCAAATACATCAGGACATACGGATTTAGTGATCTGGAAGAGGGTCGAGATGCACACGGGACATGGCGATTCAAAAGTAGGAGAAGAAAAGTTCTCACACTGGACGTATACTAGTCCATAGTTGACCTGATGATAGTCAATAGAACAAATTCTTTTCAACACTACCATACTCGTCTTAACTCTTGTCCCAAGTGTAAATAGAAAATAACTGTAGGACAAGGCCGATTTCATAGAAATTAATAATTACATAAACTATTAAAATGGATATTTGAACTTTTTTGTAAATTTCCCTTCCATTTAACCGTTCCTCCTTTTATAAAGAAGTTAGTAATGAAGTACATGATAATTGTTCACAAAAGTCATTGTTTTTTATCTAAAATGCATTTGTTTTGGAACAATAATACTCTTATTTGAATAGTAGGATTAATGATGTTTGTTTTGCTTAAATTGCAATTGTGGCCATGTGACCAATGATAGGAATTGAATTTGGTTACTGGGTTTCATCTCTGGTAGTTCTGATACAGTGAGTTTTCAGATAAAAACATAATGACTTTGTAAAGAAATGAGGAAGTGAATGGTAATAACTAAATAAGTGATATTTGCAGTTTAAATTGACTTTACTACATGAATCTGAATGGCAAATGAACATATAAATTACAAAAATAACACTTACTTTTCTTTGATGTACAACATGTTATGATACTTAAAATTAACATACAATCGTGATTCTTGATTTCAAGATGAGAAGTTTTCAGTTGTTCTTTCCGTTCTGCTTCGTTTTGAAGTTGATGCACACGCACAGTACTTAGTATGTGGTCACAACACAATTTGGATATGATTGAACATTTACTGTAGTTGAAGTTTGACACGTTTGACTGACTATGACACGTTTTGTACAAAATACCGATGAGAACAATGGTTTACGTAAATTGTGAGCGCACGGGCTCGCTTGAAACATGTGGCCTCGGCGGTTGCCTGCCAAACACTGCATGCGAACACAGTAACGGATTTTTACGCCACCCTCCTGCACGCTGTTGCCGGAGCGGTGTCGGCTCGGCGTGGCGTTGGTTCGGTGTTGCCGCTTTGAGTTTCTCAGCGCGATTTGTAACAGTCATAATACTGGTTGAAGTGGAGCTGTTAAATAGAATAATATTGTCAGGTTTTTAAAACTCTGTATTGATTTAAAATTGTCAGTTACTAATTTTCGCAGATCGTGTTCGCTTATTCCTGTTGAATAAAACATCTCATATATGAATATACCGCACACATGATTTTTATTTTTTCTTACCATATACGTTTACACATTATTCATTACATGGATTTATTAAAAATTCACAAGGTTTGTATCCAGATCCATAGTCATAAATTTGTAGGTTTTGGAGCAGTCAGAAATTATAATTACTTTCAACATTTCAAAAGTAACAGTACAGCAAACGTTTTTTGTCTAACAAAAATGTTTTTATTTAAATTTAGAGAGGTTCGAAAGTAGTTATTTCTCTATCCCTTTCAAGAGTTTCTGAAGTTTCGCGAAATTTAACATCCTCAAATGAGAAAATAATTATCGCGCACAGCTTTTGGTTTAACGAAGAAAAGCGTAGACTACGTACCTTTTTTTTTTCTCTCATATCGGTTTTCAGAGCCTTGGAGTTTGTTTACCCTCAAGCGAAAGTGCTGCTTAGGAGTATGATTAATTTGGCGAGTTGCAGTATTTGATTGGTGACGTGCGCGCGGCAGCAGCAGGGCTGTTTACCAGAGCAACCGCCGCGCCGCGCCTCGCGCGCGGGCGCTCGGATCAATCTCAGGCGGCTTTGGCGGCGGGCCAGTGCGCGCGGCCGGGCTCATTTGTCTCGGTCGCCGCGATAGCGACGAAGGTAATGAGCTCTGTGCAAGATTCGCTTCTGTTGCGAACTCTGCCCACCGCCTCCCTCCCTCGGCACTAACTATTCATCACGTCGTTGGCGAACAGAAATGCGTGCTCGATTCGTTAAATATTCCACCCGATCCGCGGAAATACAAACAGCAGGAAATCGTTTGAATGCCAAAAATTGACGTTTTTTAATTATTTCCTGTTGTACGTGATGCACGAGATTAGGATATTTGGTCTTCAATTTGAATATTGTCTTGTTTTTTTTATGGATTTTCAAAGCAGCGTTAACCAAGTTATGTAAAACTTGAAAGCGTTTTTTAAAATGTCAACATTGATAGCCATTGTATACGAACTCACTCATAACTCATCACGTTGAACAGTATGACGTGCCATTATCATTAAATATTCCTCAAGCCCTCTGGAAGTGCAGAGACCCCAAAATTATTTGAATCCCAAATACTCTTGAACAAAAGGGTACTTTAATGATATTTTTTTTGCTTTTGTGGACTTCGGGCACACTTTATGACACACGGTTCTGAACATTCTCTCAGTCTATTTGTATTCGTGGATGTAGTTTCCCAAATTGCATAAAACTGAAGTTTGAAATGTCAACTTTAAAAGCCATTTGATATACTTGCTCATGAAGTAATTTTCCAACAAAAGTACATGTCCATATCATACATATACTATTATATGTGTACATTAGTACATATTCTATGGCTACGCGGGAAAGAGAACATCTGGACCGCTGAGGAATTTGGTGGATTTCCAAATTCTGTTAAGCGAAATTTGCTGCTGATTTGTTTTCTTCGTACGTGATACTGCGGGCTTGAAATACTCTGTTCTTTATATCCTCTCTGGCTGCTTGTATTTTTGGATGATGTTTCTTTGAAATGCTTAATGTAAAACAAGTCTTCCACAAATCTTAAAATTCGGAAAAACGTTAGGTTTTTGTTGGCAAACTATGTGCACTTTTGTAAAGTATTTCTCTAGAGATGTACGGCAATACACTGTTCGGCAACTTTTAAAACGTTTGTCAAAGTTTTGTTTAGAGTGAATTTAATCATAATGGCGCATTCTTTGCGTGAAAGCCTATACTTTGCCATTGGGAGAATACTTCTCGGATCGTGGTGTTAACTCCGAAGGAAACGTTCGTTTTCTATTTACTCATTTCGAAGGAATTTCTTGGAGGAATGTTTGTATGGACGCCTCCCTATTGAAGATTTTGAAATTACTTCGTTCATAATGATGACTAAACACGGAATAATTACACGTGCAATGAATGTTCACATTAATTAATTTAATTTTATTTTAAATGAACGTATTTCCATATTAGGAATGAATGCAGCATTATTACTACTGAATATTCATGAATATAAATGTAAAGAGCAGTGAATGTTACATATTTGATTGTATTTATATCAACCTCATCATAGTCCAGGTTTAATGAACAGTTCTTGATAAACACGATGCCACTTCGTGATATAAACAATTTGCCTGAACATGTACTGCATTAGTTATGTTGGAAAGCAGGTTAACGACAGTATCATAATCTTCATTTTGCGGTCTCATCACCCGCGATAACTAGCGCAGCGCGTTTCCCTTCACTCAACGCGAGCAAGGGGCCACTCATCACCCTCGGTGCTAAACGCTGTCCCTGCGGGACGCCTCGGGGCTCCGCGCCACTTGGCGTCGCGTCCACATAAGCTACGACCGCCCTCAGGTACGCGATGGCGGTTTGTGGCAGATCATGAAACCGCGCGAGACGCTGCTTCCCCTGTGCACTTCGCGCTCGAAGCCGTGCTGCTTCAGCCACTGTCGTTCATCGTTAATTAGTTTTGTGTGTGCTTTACGAGACAGTCTGTACCTATATATAGGACAGCGTCGTTGGTTATCTCGTCAATTGTCTCTCGCGAGGTATAATACAAGGATATTGTCCAAGTTTTGATCGTGAAGCGTGGAATTGAACTGTGGTGGGGAAAATACTCCGTTCTGAATGTTCACCATCTGAAAGGAAATATTTCTTGTGAAAAAAATATGCCCTCCTATTTAGAAATTTGAAAAAAAAACAACCAGTAAATTACCTTTACTGGTAAAAATATTGGACCAACATGAAAAAATTCGGCGAGTCAGCGTACGGTGAGCGGCGAGTGAGTCTCTGGTGAGAATGTGTTGGTGAATGTACGGCGGATGGATATTGTACGAGCAGTGGATCAGCTGTCAGTGAGTGGATGGTGAGCAGCGGATAATCGGCGAGAGGGAGGCTGGTTAAAAACAGTTTTTTTTTCTCTTTTTTTCCGAGTTTGAAAGCCAATGCGCTAGTCACTCGGATATCGAGCTTTGTCGTTAGGATTGTGTTTATTACGGGGTTTTAAAGTTCAACCAAAGAGAGAAAGAAAAGCTGCTTTTACGTTTTTTCATGTCGTCTGCTGTTAAATTTTTTTTAGGAAACTGTGTATTTCGGAGGAAGGATGTAGAATAATTTTTTGTAACGTCGAGACTAGTTCTACTATACCGTTACACATTTTTAGGTGAAAAAGCGTTAAGAAAATTTTTCACTCGCCCAAGACATAACAATGTCAAATTATATTTTCAGATTGAATTGCACTCATACGTATGCTGTTTGTCTTACATAATAATTCCAAAAACGCTTTCGAGAAGAGGCATTTTTAATACTTGCCATTTGTTTTGCAACCACGATGGAAGGAATACAAAATGTAGCATCATATCGGAGGATCGTTGATTCATTCTGGTCTAGTTTTTTATTCGCAGTGCGTGCACCTCTTGAAGGACGTGCCTGGGCGAGCGGCGATTGCCAGCGACGGCCGAGGGTGGCAGCAGCGTCGTTCACTACGTTCTGCATTCGACGCGCCGCCCCCACACCGCCCCCGCGCCAGCGCCGCTGCAGCCTCCCTCTATGCAAATGCGACTCTATCTGCCGGGTCGTCCATCTCGCGTGACATTAATGACGCTTTTTAAACTCGGGCAGGTTGGCAGCGCCGGCGCTCGCTGTTCTTTTGTGCGCAGTGCGAGCGAGCGAGTGGGCGGGCGGGTGAGTGGGCGGTGGAGTCAGCCAGCGAGTGCGAGTGGACGCAGGGGTAGGGATGGGACGGGGCGGGGCTGGGCGAAGGGGGACAGGGGGACGGAGGGACTGTAGCGGCGAGCGCGCGAGAGTCGTGGATATCGGGCGGTTTCCATCGCAAACATTGTTTTATTACTCATAAAGCGACTCGCACTCCGCCGGCGCGACGGCGCGATCGCGTCGCGCAGCGAGATAATACAGCATTGTGCCCGCGCGCGCGGCGGCGGCGGCGGCGGCGGCGGCGGCGGCGGCGGCTGCGGCGGCGGCGATGGAGGCGGTGGCGGCGGCCGCCCCTCGGAGCCGTTCGTCGCGAGCGGAGGCGAGATACGATGCCGTAACCCGCCCCCCACAGCCCCGCCCGCTCACCGGCCCTGCCGCCCCGCGCCGCGCCGCCGCGCTCGCAGACGCAGCCGCCGTTATGGATTACCTCGCTCCTCGCGCGGCGCGGAGCGGCGCTGCGCCGCCGTTGTTTCCAGATTATGCGAGTCGTAATGAACTGGCCTATCTTCCGCGCCGGCTCTTCGCCTCCGCCATCGCGTCGTTGTCGGCGACGGCGACGCTCCGCCAACGCCCGATACACGTCCGCTGTGGAATGCCCGGTCCACGCGACGTGGCGTCGCGTGCGTGCGTGCGAAACGCACAGGCGCTTCTGTGCAGCGTCCGCTATTAAATTTGTAGTGTCGCTCTAAAAGCGCCCGCTGTAAATAATGAAACTTGCTCAGATACGTTATCCGTCGTCAGTACACGGCAACTTGAGACGTTAAGGAGTAACGAAAAGTTTCCAATTAAACGGAGAAAAATTATTTCAGTGTAATGATGGAGTAGTATAATAACTAGCAACATGAGACAATGGCTCTACATTTGTTTTATACGACCAATGCGTTAGGAGAACTTTGTTGAAACACATACGTTTATTTCACAATTGATCAGACTCCTTTTTTCTGAAACTGAATTTATTGTAGACTGTGAATTATGTTTTGTTATAAATACATATTCTTTGTCGTATAATAGAGAAAGGAAACATTTTCCAATTCAAAATATGAATGAAAATGTAATCTTGAAAAGGTAGGGCGTTTCTGTGTGCGGAACGACCTTAAGACTACAAACAAAACCTCGGATGCACTATAGTGTGATAAAGCGCTTGGCGTTGGTCGCTGGCCCCCTAGCTTCAGTTTCCGTCGTTGCTAGATTCTACGCTCCCTCCTCCTTCTCTCCCACCCCCCTCCCGCTCACCTCCCCCTCCCGCTCACTCCCCCTCCCCTCCCGCTCACTCCCCCTCCCCTCCCGCTCACTCCCCCTCCTCTCCCGCTCACTCCCCCTCCCCTCCCGCCTCACTCCCCCCTCCCCTCCCGTTCACTCCCCCTCCCCTCCCGTTCACTTCCTCTCCCCTCCCGCTCACTTCCTCTCCCCTCCCGCTCACTTCCTCTCCCCTCCCGCTCACTTCCCCTCCCCTCCCGCTCACTTCTTTTCCCCTCCCGCTCACTTCCCCTCCCCTCCCGCTCACTTCCCCCTCCCCTCCCGCTCACTTCCCCTCCCCTTCCGCTCCCTCCCTCCTCCTCCCGCTCGCTCCCACCCTCCCGCTCGCTCGCTCCCTCTCCCTTCCACTCATCCCCCACCCGCTCACTCCCCCGCTGCTTGGGCGCCCGCGGGGCCTCAAAGGGAATTGATACCAAAACAGCGTCGTGTTGTTGCGACGGCTTTTGTTGCGCTCGGTTTGATGCGATGCGATACGCGCGCTACGCGCATATTCATGACGATTGACGAGGGTAATGAAAATGACAAGTCGCCCACTGCTTTTTTAGGGCGGCAGATTAAGCCGCGCTCCGATAGGAAGTGGAGTGCTGTTTTCACGCGTACACAATGGGCGAGGCGAGGCATGGCGTGGTGTGGCGTAGGACTAGGCGGCGTGGTGGAGAGAAAACTGGTCGAAAATGAAGTGGGCCAACGGGCCAGGATATCGTTGTGGTTGTGGTCTTGCGCCAGAAGGGAGGGTTGTCCTTACGAAATCTGATGGCCTAATCGGAGATGTATTCGTTTTTTAATTTTCTTAAGCAGATACGAGGTTATTCTGGGGATTTAGTATAATATTTGAAACAATGTTTGAGTTTAACTTTGGCAGGTGAATCTTAACTATACTGTAAGGTTTGTGAATGTATTGTTCTTGCGAAACAGTAATAGGAGAGCTCAATGTGTAAGAACTCATCCTTAGGTTAAATATTAAAATGATTCACATGGCATGGTGTTTTGCATTTTGTTTTTAACATGTGCAATTGCAATGCAATTTTAACTTATATATTATTGGAGAAATTGTTAATTTCAGATAATTGGATCATTTTTAATTTAAATGTTGTTTATATTTTTATCTATTAAATTTTATGAAATACATTGCATTAAGGGGCTTGTGTATGACTTCTAAAAGAATATAATGTAACAGGTTACGTTCTTAGTTGGTCGAATGACTTCAGATGTTTCGATCTTTCTACTGAGACGTTGAGACGTTAGTAGCAAATGGTTTTCATAAACGCCAGCTCTATCTCCACTTACATTGCATTTAGGAATAACACTAAGAGCTTAAAGCATGTGCAAGAGGTGTTAGGACCACAGACCAGGGTATGAAGCAACATAGACTGGAAGGAAGGAGCAGAATAGACGGACGGTGGAGGATGGCGGAGGTTTCAGTAGACTGCCGGAAGAAGCGAAGAGAAGCGCCACCGCCCCGAGACAAAAGGCAGGGAAGGCTGAGGCGGGGCGGGGCCCCCCATGGGACGCGTTCGGTGTCTGCGGTGCCTCGTCGGGGGGGCTGGAGGGCCCCGCTCTTGCTCCTCCGTCTGCTGCGCTGTGCTCCGCTCTACTCCGCTGCTGCTGGGAGCCCCTGCTGAAACGCCGCCGCGCGCCGCGCCGTGGCGGCGGAGCGCTTGAGCTCGAGTTGGCGCTGCGGATAAGCGCATCACGGGCCACCCCACCCCTTTCCCTTCGCCTCTCTGCACCCCTTCCCCTCTGCCCCCCGCACCCTCGCCAGCGGCGAAACGCTCCGCGCGCCGTGTCGCTCTGCAGCGCCGGAGGGGAGAGCGGGGCCGCTGCACTCCAATGTAAATGGCTCGCGGGACTAAAGGCTGTGCAACGCCTCGCGCTGTAGCACCTAGACGAGGGTTATCGTTTCAGTGTTCCTGGTATAACTAATGTGTTCTCCAGAAACATTACTGGAGGAGATACTGTAGTTATATTAGATTGGCTGAGAAGGTACAAGTAGCTTGTGAGTACAAATGAAAAGGGGTTGCTATACGAACATAATAATCAAATGTGACGGAGAATAATCATTGGAGATTTTTGGATTTAAAACTATGATAACAATTTTTTGAATACTGGTTATTTGATTCATAGTAATTACTTTGTGGAATTGGGGGCACAAGTATTTTCTCTATAGAATCATGAGATACTCGAGTGAAATGTTTTCACAATGTGTTGCTGCAGTTGTTTGGCGCACTGGCAATACGTTAACCGATGAGATTTTATAGAGGCACGGTTATTAATTAGAAACTGTACCCACTATTCCTCAGAGACGTTACGAAACACGTTAATACCCATTTGACACACATGTAGATATGTTTTGAGTCCTTACGAACTGGTATGTCACAACATGAATTTTGGAAGATATGCCTTGCGGAATGTCGTCTAAGAAACATGTTTTCTTACAAGGTGAGATAACTAAAAAAATTTTCAGTTCAAATAAAGTTTTTCTGAATTCCTTTCTGTCTTCAGTTGAGATTATCAGAACGTGTTTCGAAATATAACTTTGTATATAATATACAATCGAATCGGGTTATAGTGAACTATCGGTTGTAGTGAACTTAACTCACTGGCCCCATTTCACTTACATTACAAACAAGCACAAGAAGATTCGGTTATAATGAACTCTGAACCTCGGCTACAGTGAACGTAGGAAATACGACCTGAAAATTAATTCTCTCCTGAAAAATGGAATCTCAATACCACCAATTTCAATACTAGGCATGTTGGAAAAAATATCTTCGGCTAAAGGTCGTTTTCAAAGAAGTCTCCCCTGAGGTGACATATACGGAATGGGGAAACTTACCGATGACCTTGTTCCACCCAATTTCACCGTGGAAACAAAGGCCGTGTCCTGCATGAGCTTCAACTGGCGGCGGCGACGCGCGACTGCTTGCTTAAGTTTCAACTTTGATGTTACTTGAGATTCCAAGCGACAAAGCGCGTAGTGTTTTATATGTAGGCGACAGGAAACATGCGACTGCCACAGCCCAACACCCTGGCGACGACGCCCGCCTCGCGGCGCGGAAAAGCTATCAATTTCATTTGCCGCTTGCGTTATGACGCTACCGAAAGGATCTCGTATGTTATTGGGCGAGTGAAAGGGCTTTCGAATAGTGAGACGGTTCTACAGCAGTGCAAGAGACATTGAAGGGTGTCTTGCTTAGACTGTAGACAATGCAGAATCAAGGTTGGAGAGAGCACTAACTCCGGAGAAGGATTACATAAAGTGCTAATGAAGAATGTATGAGTCAGACAGTTGAAAAGATAATTGTTGCTTTTTTTTAGGTCAAATAAACATTTTGAAATTTTCAGTTCGCGCTGTTAATACATTTTGCTGTTTATCTATATACATAAAACCAATAATTATGGAGAAATTCTATTTAATTTTGACATCATCGGAAATAGTGAACCTCTGATATAATGAACGAACATTGTTAGTCCCCAGAAGTTCACTATAACAGGAGTCGCCTGTACTAATGAGGCTTGTGAAAACATTGTTATTGGTAAATCGTAGTTTTAAAATCAAAATAGCTTACACAAGAACAATCATTGTATGGTCAGACCTTGAACTATAGGTTACAACTGACACAGGGAACAATGCGTAGGTAAATATTCTAGCATTGCTAAGTATTTATTAACAAACGAACTTAGACTCCTGTGATTTAATTGCACAGAATATTAAATAGTCAAATTTAATTTACACAGGTTTCGAGATTCTACAAGTTTATCTTTGTTCTTCCTACGGAGTGGTCGTACACTGTAGAGCTAAACCCCTAAAAAGATAAAAGCATGTCGAGGATGGTCTAAATTTGTAGATTGCAGTGTTAGGAAGATAACGAATTTCCTTGTGCAGCGACGGAAACATGCGTTTAATTGCCCAGGACGCACCGCTTTTCAGTTCACTGAAATCGCTTATTGATGCGTAATGTGTGTTGTCGTGCAAGTGCATTGCTAATTTCTTGACAATATAATAATCAAAATTCTTAATTTATCGAATCTTTGTTACCATCCTGGGGTTGGAAGGGGGATAGTTGCCCATCTATCAGTTGAACTTTTACGGGAATTTTTATCGACGTCCAATAAATCGTTTAATGCAGTTATATTTCTTTACTATATTTTATATATGCAGAAGATATACCATAATTTGATTCGTGAAGCTCGATGTCCATCGAAGTGATCTTGTAATCCGCGTCCTCCTTTGTCTACCCTTAACAGTGGATTTACCTTCTTGTCACACTTTCAAAAACTGCCTTTGAATTTCTCAAAAGTTGCGTGACTACATTGCCAACGCCGGCGTGCGCGCTGAAGTGTCGTTTCGTAAGTGAACGTCACATCTTATTGTGCGGAGTCGATGGCGGGCGGCGTCAGCTCTCCGCGTCGCCGGGTTCCGCCCTCGCAGCGGGTGCGGAGGCCCCGGGGAGTGGGCGGGGCGCGGAATTGGGGCGCGGCTAGATAGGCCTCCGTTAATTCCCTCCTAAATAGTGGATGCGGCCCCCGCCTCTCCCGACGCTGCGATGGCGCCTTTGAGAGCCGCCCGCCGAGGAGGGGGAGGAGCCGCTGCTGTGTGGAGTGGTGCGGAGTGGCGTGGAGTGGAGCGAAGCGGTGGCGGCGCGGAGAGCGCGTGGCGTGTGTGCGTGGGGTGGGTGGCCTGGTGGGGGGAGATGGAGAGGGCTGGGGCAGAGAGCGAGGGCGCGAGTGGGGGAAATGGTGAGAGCGGGGACGGTGTGGGATGAAGAGGAGGAGATGGGGAGGAGAGTGCGAGCGCGAAGAGAGTTGGGGCGGGATGAGGCGGGGTAGAGATGGTGGAGACGGGGTGAAGCAGGACGGAGAGGGCGGGGACGGGGTGAATTGTGGCGGAGAGGGTGAGCACGGGATAATGTGGGGTGTGGAGATGGTGGGGACGGGGTGAGGTGGGGCATACAGGGTGGAGACTGAGTGAGGCAGGACGGGGGCGTGGTGAGGTGGAGCGGAGAGCGTGAAGGCGGGATGACGCGGGGTAGAGATGATGGGGACTGATAGAGGCGAGGAGTCGAAGGTGGACACAGGGTGAGGCAAAGCGGAGATGAGGGAATGAGGTGGGGTCGGAAAGGGTTGGGACGGGGTGACGGGGGGGACGGAGAGGGTGGGGTCGTAGCGAGGCGGGGCGGAGAGATCAGAGACGGAGCATGTACACAGGGCGGGCAGGGGGCGGCCCGGAGAGAACGAGGAGGAGCTTGTACACAGGGCGGGCGTGGGGCGGTGCGGAGGGGGTGGGCCGGAGAGGGGGAGAACCGTGATGAAGGCGCCGGCAGCCGCGCGGGACGGGCGCGAAGGCAGAGGCGCTCCTCCGCCTCCAAAGAGGTATTTTAAGGAGCCCCCGGAGGACGCCGCCTCAGCGGTGGCGGCTGTTGGGGGAGGCGCCGGAGAAAAACTGGCGAGCAGGCCGCGAGCGCTTCTTGTTCACGCAGTTCGGGAGGGGAATGTGAGCTATAAAATGCGTACATTATGAAGGTACTTTAGTTTCCCCTTCCCCGCCCTCTCTCAAGTTCGTGCGAACTAATTTTTGCTACATTTGAAGTTGAAAAAAAAATTATATAGTATAAGGTACAATTTGTCCATCGTTGCTCGACTTTTTTGTCTTAGTGAATCCAATACAGGTTTTGCCAACCACAGTTCCACCGCTTGTAAATGTATACAAGAAAGAAAAGTTGAATGCGTTTTGGTAAGAGAAAATATGGCTGAATACTTTTAATAATCTCACCATATATCTTTGCATCGGCGTCGTTTCAAACATTTCAGAACACTTTAAGAATAATTTTGCACACTTGTCTGATATAATGGCTGTGAATTTAGTTGGTATTGTATAATGATGTTCTCCGTACAACTAAAAGCAACATACTTATTTTTACATTTTAATATAGTATTTTGTTTTCGTCCTTTTTTATATAATCTTAATTATGAGCACATTTCTCTAACTAAATGACGAAATATATCGGATTCGTGTTTGGAAATCAATGTAGTTTCGTCGAAAACTTAGCGCACCCAACAGAGCCAAAACACAAATGAGGGCAATATCGCGTGACGAATTTTGAACTTCTCATCCAGTGTCTGATATACGAGGTAAAGTATTCCTTCCCATACGCTGGCGCCGATATTGCCTCTGCAATCGGAAGCTCCTCGGCGTTCGCGGGTGCAGTTAGGGTTCAGAGCCCCCTGGGGGCGGCGTTACCTTCAGCCGCGAGTTTATCGCTGATTCGAGAGTGAGCCCATGGCACGGAGCGTGGGTCGGCCTGCTGTAAATTTTGGCATCTGGGGGCAGAGGCAAGCTTGCGATAGCTTCATCTTAGTTGGCGATGGTACTGCCATTGCCTGGATTTCAAATTCGCTTTCGGAGTATCATACCGTAAACCTCATTGAAAGCTTTGGACTCTCCTTGTCATACCATGTGTATCTGTGTCAAGAGTGATTCGAATGTGATCATTTCAGCTTATCTTAGAACCAATGACCGTTTGAGATGCCCCGTCACTCTAGCCGTCTACACCGGGCGCGCTGCTGTCCCTCGGCCGCCGCGCGCCCTCGTCCTCCACCCTTGCGGCGCCTACATCTCACCCGTGGGCGGCCTCGGGAGAGGACACAAATTTTGGACGTGCGCTGTTTTACGATTCGGGCGCACGCGCGGAATTCGGAAGCCGGGCCAGCGGAGGCGGCGGGCGGGCGGGCCGGCGGGGCGGAGCGCAGCGCCAGTTTTTGAACTTGCGCTCGGTCTCCGGAGGTGTCTGGTATCGCATCGCCTTCCTCCCCGATGCGCCCGCGAGCAGGAGCTGCTTGCTGCTCTTCGCGGGAGGCGGGAGGGTTGAAGACGTGGGCGGGGCGCGAGGGGGCGGGGGGTTCTCCTCGCGAGCGAACGCGCGCGCGGGCGCGCGAACGCTCGGCGTTGTTTCTTTGTCTGCGCGCGCGACGGCCCGGAAGAACGTGTGCGCGGACACGGCACGCAAACTTGGCCCATCCATCATCCCGCCGCTGCGGGGCGGAGCGGGGCGGGATGGGGTGAGGGAGGGGGATGGTGGGGGGACGGGCGTGTGAGGGGCGTGTAGGGGCGTGGTCGGCGGCTGCGAGGGCTGCGAGCGAGCGCGCGCGAAGGGGGCGTAGGGTTTCGCGGCTGTGTCGCCGCGAAGTTTGGCGGTCGGTGTCGCGCCGCGCCGCGCCGCGCTGCGCTGCGCCTCGTCTCACTTCGCCGTCAACTTGCCTTCTTCTCCTCCTTCTGCGCCTGCCCCGCTTCCGCCCCCGGCCCGCGGAGTCTTAAAATATTTGTTGAAGGACAGCCCCGGGCGCGGGACAACGCCGCCCGAATTCCAAGTGCGAACGCGCGACCCTGCCGCGAGGCGCGCCACAGGCGGAGGGCGCGAAGTTAGCGGAGATGGATGGGGCCGCGTCGATGGCTAAGAAACGCCCACGTTAAGCAAATTAAACGCATTTATATCTTAGTAGTAACGATAGTCTCATGAACAATTTTTGTACAATGACACATTGCTTGTTATAAGCACATTTTCTGTAGGTTTTTTGTACCAAAATGTTTTATTTCAATCGTAGTTTAATATTTTATTGTAATATATTACAGATTTTGCTGTAATAAAACACACAAGTCGTAAATAATGAAGTTTCGAAGTGAATTTTACATAACCGCGAGGGTTACGTTTAGTAATTATTTTTTTAAATTTTACTTTCTCATTATGTGATAAAAAAAGTCGAACATAATTTACCCCATTTTTTTATTTCATGTACCTAGCAAACAACATTATTTTTAATTCACAAGTCGCTCAGTTTGCAAAAATGTAATGAACATTTTATCAACGATGTCATTAGATTATAAAATGTTAAAATACATTTCATCGTTAAATCCACAACTAATAATACAGAAGGGAGAAACGTAATATAGTAATGTTGTGAACGGCATTATTTATTTTAAATTAACTTTGCGCGTATTGCAATGTATCAGTCAGAATGAACATTCTCTCTTCATGGGAGTTCGCGGTGAACTAATTACTGTGCAAGTACATTTAAAGGTTTTGCATTGCTGCCTAATGTCCTGATACCTGAGCGTCACTTCGCGCCATAAAGGCAAGCGGTGCCCGGGGCATTTATTAACCGTCGTTTTAACGGGCCGTTCTAATGAGAAGCACTACGGAGACAAGAGCCTGCAGGCAACTGTTCCCACCCCCGCGACCTCTGTCACTGTCAGAACAAACCCCTTAGTCAGCGCAGACGTTCACGGGCATAGCCGAGTAATTTACTATGCGTTAACACCTTTCCGCTATTATTAATGACACCCTTTCGCTGCACTGTCATCGCCTCTCATTTACCTTTTCATATCAATCTGTCTTTGAGTTAACCTATTGCCGAATTTCCTTTTTCCGTGTAGTAAGAATGATGTATTTATTTTACCACACCTTTCCTCCAACAGGTGTATTACAATTATCTCGTCTGTCAGTGTGTTCGCAAGCGGCTGACTGTGAAGCACCCACACTCATTCGTATTTTTATTCCAACAGGGCTTCTTACATCTCCTCTCTTAAGCATACACTACTTTTCAACGCCGCCTCTCAAACCTTTCGTATCTATTCAATTTCTCTATTAGATCACTTACAAGGATGCGTGGAATAGTAAATATTCACCTTTCCTTAGATGCCATCATTTCATGCGTTGCCTCCCCAGGGATTTCCAACCGTGACGTCATTTCGCTGACTTCAAGGGCGAAGCGAAGGCGGCGACTCCTAGTCTCAAAAACACTGAGCGCTGCCTCGCGTGCCGCCGCCCGCCGCCCTTCAGCCCGCGAGCGGGGTAATGCGCGAGCCGTGTCGTGCGGTTGTCTGGAGCGCAACGCACAGGTGCTCGTGGAGGCTGGAAGATCCCCGCCCCGCCCTCGCCTCTGCCCCGCTGCTCCTACGACCCCCGCCCGCACTCCCGCTCCCGCTCGCGGCAGCGCGCTGCCAGAAATTTCCACAGGCTGGGGCGTCTTCAATCTTGCTACGTCGACGTGAATGCGACACGGCATTTATTTCAACGGCACGTCGCGACGCGCGAAGCTGCGTCGCTCCGCTTCACTCCGCTCCGCTCTGAGGCGACCCCTCGCAGCCGGGAGAGACCCCGAGAACGCGCGTCGGCGCGGCCCCGCCCTTCAAGTGGCCCTCGATATCCCTCGTCTCGTAAATCGACGAGGTCACGTGACGGTTCATCTCCGCGGCCGCGATTACACGGAGTTTTCCCCCGGCCACTCGAGGCGCACTTGATCGCTGAATTAATTCTTGTGAATTTTTAAAGAGGATTTGCCTCGGAGGCCCTCGTTCGCTTGAGTTATCTGACTGGATTACGTCCGGCGATCGAGAGCGAGCGAGCGGCTGGGAGGGCGGACGGCGCGGCGGGGGCTGGGGCAGCGTGGGAGGCGATCTCTGGGGGGCGGTGGCGGGCGCGGGCGAAGTCTCGGCGGGCGACGCAAAGGCCCGGAGGCTCGTGCGCGCGGGAGAGTCCGGGGTGGGGCGAGCGAGCGGTCGCTCCCGGGCCGACACGCTTCCCCCCCTCTTCGAATTAATCTGGGGCTCGGCGGGCTCTTGCGCTAAGCGTATGTCATTTATTTACGATTCGTCTCGCTCCCCCGAGGTCGCGCCGCCCTCGCACGACCCTGTCCCGGAGGATTTTCTTCTCGTCGATCCCGCTGTCGATGTCCCATTCGTTGGCGTGGATCCACTGGGTGGAGGTCTAATGAAGTAATTTTTCGCGGGGAACCTTTGATATGTCTTCATGAATTCAATTCTCTTTATATACATCACTATTCATCAATATAAGTGTCTCCATTAGCTTACATTAGTACCCTCTTTTTATCTTTTTACAATACCGTTTAGCTCGCAAGTTTATTTTCTTTCTATTATAAAACACTTATCGATTATTTTCTTCTTCTTTCTTTCTCGATTTCCGAATTTTTTGCATTCAACAAGAGTTAATTGAGCTTTTCTCAATTAGCAATTTATGCTGAGGAATCACTGTGGAAATAAAATTCGTTGAATAGATGTATACCAACAAAGGAGTATTATAACAGCTTTCTGAATGTGTTTAAGTTTCAGAGTGTTAAAGTGTTCAAAAGTGGATTGCTAAATGTTGAAAAGAAAGGAAATTTTCTCTGAGCAGATTCTCCTTCTTGATTCATTACTTCTGTTTCTGTAATGAGAAAATAATGTAATTACCTAATAATCAAATATTCTAGTTAAGGCAATATTCGTACTTTGTGTTTTGACGAAAACTGAGGCGCAAACGAATCGGGAAATGTTTAGAGAATTTCCTAACTCGCGTGAAACAACCTGCAAGCCCTTTGCTACCCGAGATCTGCAGCGAACGACAAAGACTCTCTTGTCTGCCGCGTACGTAACACAAACCACATTAGCGCAGACAGATGGAAGCGAGCGAAACAAAACAGATGCGTCGGATCCGCGGCACCTGCAGATGCAACAATTTATTAAGGCTCTTTGAGACGGCGCGGATGGGCGTGGCGCGGAGCGGCGCGGGCGCGAGGCGGGCGGGGCGGAGCGACGAGGCGCGGCCCCGCTCCGCTGGGCAGAAATATTCCAATTGGCTCTTCTGCGAAGGCGCTCTGCCATGTGATTACCATGCCATTATCGAAGCGCGCGCTTCCGCGTCGATGGCCGCCTAACGAGTTCTCTGCGATTGCTCTGTGCAGCGCCCCACTAGCAACTAGAGCCCGCCGCCCGCGCTTTTCGCAGAAGCTGCAGGATCGTCTTTCTTTCTGAAAAGGGCTGGGAGAAGGACTTACAGACTGTACTAGCTCTCATTTTAAAGGGAAAAAATCTAAAAAAACAAGAAAAATAATTAAAAGTAAATCGTATACCGCGCGCATGTTGTCGTTCTGCCGATAAGAAGTGAATGAGGTATTAAATTGCTATTTAAATGCATCGCTCTGGTAACTCAAAAAGCGTCGTTTGTTTATTGTATATTGTTGGATGGAACATCTTCCTTTAGCATCATATCTACGGATACAGGATCAAAGTGTAAGGATGGGATTATTTCAACCATATTTTTATAGGAATTAAGGTAAATCGTAATCTTCATACAGGTTTTCTGAAAAACTAAGGCTTTTGAGTTACGATAGTATTGCATTTCAGAGGGAATGCTTAGGAGAGTAATAATTATGTATTATGTATATTTTATATTTATAATACGAGTTCCTTGTATTACTGGTCTGTGCAGTACGTGTCGTCAGGGGCATGATACAATGTGCATGACATTGAGAATGTTAGCGTCGTGGTATAAAGGACTAAGCAACACTACGACAATTAATCGCTAGACTAAGCAATGTATTTGCAAAATTTTGACAGGTCTGTTGAAATTCACGTACTCAAAATAGGAATCAGATATTTAAAGTGTAATATTTTTGGGAGTGATACTGTCGGAACGTTACTTATATCGTCAATGCGGGGCATATAGAAAGATTATTCCTTGAGATTACGGTGTTTGCATCTTACTGCTTTTAACTGTTGTAAATATTATTTGGAAGATTGGAATATTTGTGTATGGTATTTAACTCATGATAATTGTTATCTTTTAATGTCATTTTTTCACAGATAAATATGTCGTAGTGTGTGACAATACTAATAATACAGTAAAATAATGTGTACGAATGTTGCATGTGGATGTAAATGTATCACTGGTACAGGTAAGTCGCAATTGAAATTCAATCAATCTAGCTTCATTGGTCTCAAAACTAGCTTAATGTCTTCGAGGAAATGCAGTCTGAGTTTGATCTTCAGAGAGATGTTCCTTATTACGTTCTTGCCGAGTGGAGTTTCAAAGCTGTTAAGCGCCAATATACACAAAAATAGAGATTTTTATTCAGAAAGGTGCTTTAAGCCGAGGCCAATATCCCCTCAAAAGCGCTATGTTCCTGTTCGTCACGTTCGAATTCAAACATATGTCGATAAATGATACAGGTGTTAACTCGTTGCCATTGTCATTTGAAAAGTGTTAACTGCCACCTTCATTAGTGTTGGCAAATTTTTTCTACGTTGAAATCTGTAGGGAACAACAGTGAAATATGTTAGTTTCATACTGTTTAAGTTTACCAACAGTTTTGGTGTTGTAAAGGCATTATTAGTTTTATTTTTTGAAAAATATGTTTTTGTAAGATGTGTGACATAACACAATTTAGAGCAAATTCATATGTCAGTTTACCACCTTTCCGAAATTCAGATTTAAATATTGATTTATTTTCTTTTCAGCTCAATGATATTTGCATATGCTTAATATGGTAATTGCCCAGGAAGAATATTTTTGTTTGACGTAGTTCGTTGTACAAGAATCAAAGAAAATACGTACGAAGTACAAAAATTACTGATAACTAAAAAGTAAAGTTTTGTCACTTAACACCTTTGAGAATTTCAGTTCGCACTTCCCTAATCGAAGTATTGTTTCGATATTTTCTTTTGTTTTTTTTTGCAGTAGTATGAATAATACTTGTTGCATTTAAATTTTAAAAGAATAGTTTTCATTTTCCGGAATTTTCATATTTATTTTTCTCATAAATTTTAAGTTTTCATTACGCAATTACCTTTAGTATAATACATTTTATAAATGAAATGTTTTTTAGACACATTGGACATTTAATTATTAACGGACACTAATTAGATACTCCCAAATATTGTCCAGTATTACCTTGTTAACCTACGTGCTTCATATGATTGTAATATGTGCTTGATGTATTTTTGCCCAAATGATTAATTTTGTATCTCGCTTTAGTTGCTGTTGTGAATTTTCAGAAAAATAACATACGAAATGAACTGCGCGCTGCGTGCCAGGTAAAGAGCGTAATAGATTTTATTTTTCGTGCATGCTGAATAGACACAACCCCTGCTGATGATTTAAAATGAATTCAATCTCAAATCGGCTTTATTTCGAATAGATTTCTGGACTGAGACAGGATTGGACTTGAACAGATTTATTATCTGCATGAAATTCGGAACATGACCGCGTTGGCCGGAGGCCTCGAAACAGTGAGAATCTGCGTTAAGAGGACTTTCGCAAGGTCGAAGGCGGAGGGGGTGGGGAGTCACGTAGGCGGGGTGGACTCCTCAGTGCCCGCGCGGGCGACGGAGGTTGAGATGAGTGCTAAGTTCGTTAAGAACTTTGTTTTCGAAGCGTTTTAAAAAACCGGAAACTTCACGGTGGAAGTCGGCCCTACGAAATTCGTCACTTCATTCAAGAGAGTACGTACAACTTTGCGACAGAACGGTTGACGTAGGAACGCTCTGATTTTGAAAATTGACGTCAGAGTGCCTTGTTTTCTTTCGTTGAAACATTGATAACTAGCACAATATTCTGCAAGGCAATAAAGTGAACTGTACTCATCACTGAGGCTTTTACTTTCATTTTCATATCATGTTTTACATTGTCCATCCATTGTCCATTGGAAATCCATCTTCGATTATTCTTTCATTCAGTAGCCCTTCAACACTTACAAAGAAATCTCGTGTTGATTAAATCTCGTGCGATTTATGGATTATTTATTAATTTACACACTTCTCTGAAGTTTTGTATTCCCATCCTAGTCGACATCAGATTTTCAAACAGTATAGTTAACGTAAGGTAATATGACCTTCAATCTGATTATACATAATAAATATAGCATTGTTAATTTACTAGCTGATATTGTAGCTTCGCCAACGCTTTAAATTAATTTAAAAATTCGTATTTACGTAGATATTAATAGCTTGTCTGGTTCTTTCATCCTTTGGCGTAAAATCAATCAATTTAGAATTAAAACAAAATATAAAAAATGTGTGGTTACAATTCTTGTAGAATGTTCTTTCGGGCTGTGACCACTACCCATCCCAGAAAATGGCATAGGGTAACCTTATCCAAACTCTCCCTAGAACATTGTTCTAGAAAGTACATTCTTTCAGTGTATTATCAGGCGGCTTATCAAATAAAATTTGTACATTTGGAAACTCCATGACTAGAATATTTACTAGAATATTGACTTATATTTATATTAGAATATAATTTTGTGTTTGACCTTATCCTCCAGATGCGTATTATTTCATTAGCAATATCGTATGTACTACATATACCAAAATTATTCTACGGGGTAACAATACTGATAAACGTCTTCCTTCTACTGATGAAACCCCTGTACCGTATGCTGTGAACGGCGTCATCCGCGTGATATAATCTTGTCATTGAACGCCTGGGTGCCGTGACGCTGGTGCACATGGTTCGTGCGGTTGCCGCTACATTGCAGCGGTAAAAACGCACAAACACGTTTGTGGACAAATTTCTTAGAATCTTCGGGATAAATCCGAAAACAAGTCAGCTCCCCTTCTTCAGGAGATCGAGAAGCGCCGAATGATAACCTCGTTTGTCTCGATTGGTAGCCAGGATTTGGTTATCCCTGCACGTGGCGGACGTAAGGACCGACAGCCGCGCGCGGTTCTTCGAATACGCTTGAAGGAGTTGGGATCTGGCCTCGGCAATCATCCTAAGTTGTCTTATAGGAAGTTTATCAAGTTCGTTTCGGTGGTTGGTTGGCACCCTGAAAATGAATGATTTCGCTTATACTACGTAAGATTTCCAAAATTATGCCGGCGGAGACATTCTGTTCTAATCCCGTTTTGGTATTTCTGCGCGTGGTGACGTGAGAGGGTTGCGGGAGGGGCGCCGCGCACCTGCGGCTTGGGAGGCTGCGACGGGCGCGAGCAAATCCTGCGCCGCTCGCTTGCGCCCGCCGCCTGCGCCGCCCCCGATCCCCAATCTCTCCAGAGACCTCTGAAGGCATCACACGCTGTCGGCGGACTCCTGAGGCGGCGCCTCGCTTCACCCTCGAGGTGGCACGCGCTCAAATGCCCCTCCCCCCTCCATTCCCCCACTACTTTTCCCGCTTCGCCTCGTCCATCCCCTCCCTCTTCCCTCTCCAACCGATCCTCCCGTTCCGTCACTTCCTCGCCCGGTCTCGCTCACTCCGCCTTTACCCGCCCCGCTGTGAAACGCCATCCTGCGCTCAGTTTTCCCGCCTTTCCTCTCTCGAACTGATCAGCCGTTTCCTTCCTCGCTTGGGGCAGCTCATCACCCTGCTCCTTTCAGCACTACGTACCTGTATGGTGTCGTCAATCTCCATCCATTTTTTCTGCAGCTTTTCTGCTTTTATCCACTTTCTCTGGGTTCTGAAGTTTTAGATTTTTCCTTTTTACCCTGATCGACTTGTTCTCACGCAGTCTCAAACATCTTTCTACCCCTTCTCTTTCAGAACTACATGTCTATCGCTTACTCCATCTACATCCATTTTCCTTCCATGTCATATTTTCTGCTTTATTCAAGCTCGTCGATTTTCTGAGAATGTAGGCACATCGCCCCTCTCCACTGCCTTAGGAACTGTTGTCTCCTTCCCCCAATCTTCCCCGTTTCAATCTGAACATAAAAATTTGTATCCTCCAGACCATTTTTCAGGAATATACTGTCATGCTTCGAAACCTTTTTTTGTATATTTGAACTGTTTAAAAATATTTCTAGTCCTTGGTCTATTCCATTCTAGCTTCTGTATACGTGATAATATTAATAATTTTAAAGTGACTTGTATTTTTTGTATAATATGGTTAACACATGTCTCGTGAGAAACATAAATGATACAACACTCTTTTAATTGTGCATAAAAATGCGAACTGAATAATACAGAAAATTAAGTTTTCTTTAGAAGAGTCCATTGCAATGAAAAATTGTTACTAATTATTCAAACGAACCACTATTTCTGAAATCATTATTCTTAGTCTGAATAATATTGTGAGGTACAGGTAGTCGTAACGGATGACTTGCGTCTGCGAACGGCATCGCCTCCAGCATTCAATCGAACATATGTAATGAACTTGTATATAGTCAACACACGAAACGAAGTCGTCTTCCACTGTCTTTTTATTCTATTCTAGTCAAAGAATGTTGTGGAGAATTCACGAGAGGTCAAATGACCTAGCCGTAAGAGGTTTGGAACACGTGTGCACTCCATGGCTTGTAGTAAAGAAGAAACTATTTTGACCGTTAAATATTTTTTTCGTTTTATTCTTTGAGTGTAGAAATACGGACGTTTACGAGAGAATTCCACGACATTTCTGCAGTTTCAGCCATCGCCTGTACATAAAACCGCTCGCAAACTGCAAACGTAAATGATTCAGAATATAACGGACATTTCTTCTGCTTGTGGCGTGGAGGGGCATCGCTTCCAGGTCAATGCCCCTGCTACGGACGGACGGACGTCCTCTCAGGTGCCTCCAAGGACCTTTTCCACCTGCCTGCCTCTCTCTGGAGGCTGTCCACCGCCTTTCCAGCGCCTTTTCACACTTCACCCCCCTCCCTCTCCTTATCCCGCTCTCCCCCACCCCCTGCCCTCGGCGCAGTCCGCGCTCCGGCGCGGCGCTGCCGTAAAGCCGTCGCTGTAACTGCGGCGCCGAAGAGAAGAGAGGGCGCTTCTGCCTAATTAGGCGCGTCATTAGGGCGTTTTAAGAAGTTGGAGAAGTTGCGACTAGGGCGAGGACGACGGGAGGGGCGGGACGGCGGCGGCGGCGGGTGGCGACAGCGCGGGTCGCCGCCGCCGCCGCCGCCGCCGCAGCTGGCTGGTCGCACGAGGCTGAGCCGCCCTCGCTCGCGCGTTGAGACTTCTCTTCCTCTCTTCGCCCACGCCCGCCCACGCCCACGCCCGCGCCCGCCCGCGCCCGCTCCTTCCGCGTTCCAGCCCCCGCCGCTTCCCTCGGCTCGTTTCCGCCTTTTCGCCTCCCCTCTTCCGTTCCGCCATCCGCGCTCCGCCCCCCGGCGCCGCGCGCCTCCCCGCCTTCTGTCGCCGGATGGTATTGATGGATGTTCGGTGTCTCTGGCCTCGGCAAAAAGCACGCGCTCGCTCCGTGGCTGCCGCTGTGAGGGCGATGGCGCCCGAGACGCCTTTGGATCCAGAGGAGGCCTTGGCGGCGGCGACGGCGGCGGCGGTGGTGGTGGCGGCGTGTGGCTGGCCCTGCCACCGACATGTGCAGGGAGACGGTTTCTGATGAGAGACAGTTTCTTGCAGAGTGCTGTTGAGATTGTTACTTTCTTTCCCAATGGAAACTATATTTTTTTTAGTTTGATCCCTCCACCCAAAATATTGTTCATCTCGATAAATTGCTGTAGATGATAATTTTCCTTTCTAGTAGCTTATTTGGTATTAAGCGTGTTTCCTGACCCTTATTCACCTTCTCTCCTTTCCTAATTCCTTAATTTTCATGTACACCATAACATTTTGTGCGCCCCTCTGTAGTGATTCGCCACTCGAAAGATATAAAGAAATAACTAATAATGATTTCACTACATACGTTCCTGTTAGAAAAATATATAATCGTGCAGTAGCTTCTCACATACTTTTTCTAATTTATTTTTAGTGTTTATGCTACTTCCGAAAACGTTGTATACATTTGAAATTTTCTTATTGGCCTTCCAAGTGTGTATTAAGAGGGCATGTGAGGTAAAAATAAGTGCAAAATACCAGATTATTTTTTTCCTATTCAGTGAACTTCTTAACGCCAAAATTCTGTTCAAGGTGTATCGCCATCACACGTGATTTAAACGCGCGAGAACTATAATTAATTATTCTTAGCATTGTTAATGGAGTTTAGATTTCCAACAATTGATGTACAGTGGTACCTACCTCTTGTAGGTTTCATAAACACAAAGCCACAATTTCGAATTTGTGATTATCATGCATGACAGACAAATTCTTCACACCAGGAACGCTGTAACATCCGTATGACAAGTATTAAGATGGGGGTCTTGCGCAAATAATAGAATGAAATAGTGAGCGAGTCATAAAGGAAAAGGAGGAAGAGTCATATTAATGTTCGATGGTAGACAGTATATTTCATAAATTCCACATACTTAGAGCACGCTGGGAGTCGTTATCACTTTTCGTTAATGAACATTTAATGTTTCGTAGGTGCACTTTATCACGAAGTCAGAGATTGTGTATATACTAAACAACGCCTGCGTTGTGTTGCCTAAAAAACAGGGGCCAGACGTCATGACACAAGATTTTGCACCACATGTTGATAGGAAAAAGTTATAGCCTTCGACCCCATAGATGCCCAAAAGTTTGAGACATTTGATTTGAGACACACACTGAAGAGAGTCAAAAAAACAAAGGCGAAATGTTGAAATTGGGATTGGAGGTAATGGCAGGTCAGCAGACGACGGGTGGCATCTCTTTTTAATTCCCGAAGACCACACACAGACGAAAACTGCACTACTGAAAAGACACATGCAAGTAAACAAGATACAAGAAGTGGAAGGTTAGTGGACGGAATAGATTGAGCTTACGGGATCTGACACGAAAATATGAATTATTGAAAGTATTTGTTTTAAATGATTGTTCAGTTTGTACGCTAAAAGCTAATGACATTTAAAGATTAATGTGTTGCACGAATTATTGTAAAAATTAGTGTAAATGTATAATTTAATAATACTTGTAACTAGTGTATTGGAATCGTTACTTTCATAAACTCATGATCTTTGAACATCATATTTTTTTTGTCCTAAACCATCAGCGATTTTCAGTATTGTGTTGGAGACTGACGAGAATTTTCTTTATAAAGCTAATGTTGAAAAACTTTAGATATTAATCATTAGGAAGATTTTCTAGGTAAATAATATATGCTCTCTCGTGTCATTTTTGCGCGTACATGGAAGGATTCTGAACGTGTCCTGGATCCCTTACCGAAGAATATTATGCCAGATTTTCTGATACCAGGTATGTGCTTCAGTGGCGGTGGCTGGTGTTTCTTGGAGAATCAGAGTGTACTGAGATTCTGCCTCCTGACGCTAATCCCTCGCTCGCTAATGGAGTTGACTTGGCGAGAGCTGAGCCAAGTTGCCACTGGGGCAGCGCCCGAAGCGCACCTGCTTCGCGTCGCCCGCGGGCAGGTAAACAGCCAGGGGAGGCCTCGGCCGCAAAGGCCTACGCTCAGTCTCCGTCAAGACTATCACCTCCGCTTCCACCTCCTCTGCTTCCATTTCTATCTCCGCCGACACCCATGCCTCCCCACCACCTCCCATCGTCTCTACCCACACATGCCTGTAGCCCTGTGCTCCCCTCCACCACAACTCCCCTCCACTCCACCACAATCGATCTCGACTTCACCCCACCCTCGCGTCCACACGACACCACCCCGCCTCCACCTCCACCCCTGCGTCCACATTCAACCCGCTTCCATTCCCTCCGCCTCCATTCCTACTCGCTCGCCTCCCCTCCACTCCACCCCACCCCCAGTCACCTCCGTGCCACCTTCCTCCACTCCACACACCCTCCACTCTACCCCACCCCTCCACCCTCCTCCACTTCACCCTACCCCATCTCCACTCCACCTCCCCACCTTCTCTCAATCCCTCGCCTCCATTCCACTCTATCCCCCGCCTCCACTTCAACCCACCCTCTTGTCTCAACCCCCCCCTCGTCTCAAGCCCTCCCTACTCATTCGCCTCAACCTCACCCTACTCCGTCGCCTCAAGATCATCCCAACGCGCCTCAACCCCACTCCACTCCTTCGCCTCCACCCCGCCACCCCCTATCAAACCACCGACTCCTCCGCCGCCATCCCAGCCGCCGCTCTGCCAGGGCGAGTGGGTGGCGACGCGCTGCTGTGTGCCGAGCGGCAGTAGGGCGCAACTTTATGGAGGCAGCCACTTTGTTGCTGCGCCTGGGGCGACGCGCCCTAGCTGCGCCTGCCTCGGCGTCAGCGCCACCCACCGCTGTTTCTTGCATCCTGCCTGCCTGCCTGCCTGTTTGTATGCGTCTCCTAAATATGCTTTTGCTTTTCTGAATATTACTTTCTTCGTGTTCATGTTTCTCTTCTTCACCTTTCCGTATTCTCGTTCTTTTTTCATTCTTTCAAGAGTTTCCTCCACTTTTCTTATTCCTTTTTGTTTTCAATATTATTGATTTGGTCTTCGCTGTTTTACTCTCATTCGTACGTACTGAGTTTCTTACCTGTTATTTCATTTATTTTATTTATTTTTTAATTAATTAATTTATTTATTTACGTTGATGTTTTATATTCTTGATCACAGAAATTGGTGCGTTGTAAAGAGACTTAGATTATGTGCAGGACTTCGAGGTATTAGTTCCCCTTACAATTCTGAAAAAAAATTCTGATTACAATACTTTGTGGTTGTGAAGTGTGTAAAAGTTCCCTTTCCTTCCTCTTCAACAGTGGAATTTTACGTGCGTAATTGTTAATATTTCTTGGTTAAAGGTTATCTCGCTTTTCCAATTTGCCATAGTTCACATCCGTCATTCATTAAATCTTCATTGGCTGTCTCCCTATGCCGCTGCCGCCACCGTCCGGCCTTCATCACTTACCGTACGCCCCCTCGCCTGGCGCTCCGCAACGAACGTTTAGACCCTTTGTGGCGCTGCCCTGCGCCGAGGACGCATGCGGGCGCGTTTTTTTTCCCTCTGAAGCGCCCATTCGTCTCAGTTGCGTCGCTCCCCTCCCCCCTCCCCCATCCTCTCACCTGACCTCGCTTCACCTTCCGCCTGCCCCACCCCCGCCCGCTCCACGGCCGCGCTCAGGAAAAAAAAGAAACGGTCGCTCAGAGAAGTTGCTGCGACGTGACGGAGGTCGCGCGACGCTCGTACCCCCCCCTCCCACCTCTCCACCACCTCTCCCCGCCACCTCACCGCACTACCCCACCCCACCCCACCTCCCGGCCAGCTCGCTTCCCACGTCGCGGCTGTTGCTGCCTCCGCGGCGTCACCGCTACATAGTCACCACTTTCCCCAACCGTCCCTGCACCACTGCTCCCTTTCCTGTGCCATCCCTGTACATCACACCTTTCTCTCCGTCGTTTTCACACCCACGTACGACCTCGTTCTTCCCGGTGTTGCCAATACTCCACGACAGGTCATGACCTGCTCTGTTGTTCTGCCTCTGTCTTTCTCTATCGCACCTCCGCGGCGCCTCCCTACCGTAGCGATTACTCCTCTCCCTTGCTCTCACAGCTTAATCGGTCCTTTACCTCTATTTTGTGCCGGAGGTCTTATACATTCTCCGTTTCTACTCGTACATCATCGCTGCTCCCGCCGTTCTCGTGGCGAACAGTCCCTTTCCTTGCATGCAGTTTTTCTTTTTCCCGGACTTCGCGCGATGTTGTACAGTTAAAAACCCGTTTTCACGGCATGCGGCTACGTTTAATGCCAGTTTCGCGTGCACTGTTTCCTGCTTCCCGTTGCCACGTTCCCATTGCCGCTTCAGTAGCGGTGACTCTTCCCACAAGTCACATTTTGCAATTCCTACTCATACTTAGTCTCATCTCTCGTTATGCTCAGTTGCGTGTCGTATCCGCCTGCACTTTTATATACTCACTTTTCTCTCCCCACTCTCGCTCGTTCGCCGACCGCCTTGGTCAACCCAATTCCCGAGCTATGCAATTCGTCTGCATGCATCTCCAATCACTAGTCTGTTTTTCCCTCATCTCTTCGCAAACTCGTGATCCTTTTCTTCCTAGGTTGAATTCAGTCGTTGTCTGGAGGAGAATTCTAGCGGTCGGCTGCTCTCATCGGTAGCTTTCTGTGATTTCTCCGATCAACACCAAGCGAATGCCGAAGCATGCGGACCATGGACCGCGTGCTGTTTCCTTCCTCTTCCTTGTCCTATCATCACCCCCTTACACACACACACACTAACATACACTACACATGCCGAGAGACCGGTCGGGAGCTTAGAGCGTGTTCTGGCTGCAGCGGTACTCCGCTGGTGGGAGATACCTATTTGGGGGAAACCCCGGATCGGCGCCGGATCTCGACATCCAGCGGGAAAGATCACCTCCACCTCCCGATGAAAAACACGCACTACACTTACGGGACTAACGACCTCTGTAGTTGACGCGCCCGGAATCACGAATAAACATTTAATATTTTCATTCTACTTCTCCTTCTCTCTCCCATTACCTTCGCCGTATCGTGGCTTCGCGTCCACACACAAACCCTCCTATGCGCGGGAGTGTGGGTCTTTGTAACTATCGCGTTTTCGGCCGCGCAACACTTTGAAAATGTCGCGAGGTAAATTCATTTTTCGACGCCCCGTGTACACGCCTTCTTCGCTTTCCGGTGGTGTGCTTTCCCTCATGCAGCTGGCGGTCGTCCTTGGTAACTGAGCTTCTTCACCTCCCGGTGCTAGGAAGCGGTGCCCTGGGGATAATGTTTAGGAGGACAGCTTTTCATATTTCTAGAAATAAAAGGCGTTGAATAAAATCTGCATTTGCGATTCCAACGACAAGACCAGGACAATGTTCTGCTGTCCCGGCTAGGAAATAGGATATGTTTTTGATGTGTTGGGTTGAAGTCGCGCATTTTGTTTTTCGATGAAGTGTATCCAGTTAGGATGTCAAGTGTATTTATTTTGCGATATATAATAAATCTATTGTGTGCCTCTAGAGCTAGGTTGGAAAACACAGTGCGAGGAAATTAACCGCACTCTGAGATAGAAAAAAAAAACAAACAATATTCGAATGAAAAATCTTATTTGTTCCGTTCAAAGTGTATAATGTATAATGAAAAAAGATGAGAGGAAATAATTTTGCATTCGACAACGGCATTGGGCGTTTAGCTCTCGAGCTTTGCTAAATGATACCAAATATTAAAAATATGAACTGTTGGTTAGAAAATTTTATGTGAATCGCAATATTTACAATTACAGTTGTTGTATTGTTAGTACTACATTTATAACAAACATCAAGAAAAGTCGAGGTATTTGTTTAATTCTCTCTAGAGATTTTTACTATATGAAGTGTTTCTATATTCAGATATTCGTCTGCGAATGTCCACACGTTACGCATAATGCATTGCATAATGATCGTAAAACATTTTTAACATTAGTTAATATATGATGTATAAGACATGATATATATTATCACTTGAACATTTGATAATGTGAGAGTGAAACTCTGTGCACAATCCAAAAAGGTTTCAACTAGTATTCGTACTTCTCCAATAATGCTTTATAATAGCATATCTTTGGTGAGATCTTACACGTATAACCGAATAGAGTATAAGGACATAATGAGTCTGGGGAGATGAACTAATATATTACATGCATTTCGAAGTACATTTTTCAACTCTTCTCTAGTTTTAAAGCCTTGAATTTGAAAACACTGCATTTTGAATACCTTGAAATCAAGAACCATATCTCCTTCAAACTAAATTTCATTGTTGTCGATAGAAGCAACTTCACTGAAACGAAATAGCGGAACTTTGAAATGATCAGATATTATGTTATAATGAGAAAGAAATTAAAATGTTATTTCACACATCCACGTTTGAAGAACTGGTTAACTTAACAAGCGCTCACCTTCCCGCGGTCTGGCGAAGTGGCCGCGGCGCGGCGAGAGGGCGCCCTGCGGCGCGTGTGTGGCCGATAGAGGGCGTGTGTGCCTAATGAAGGGGGCTGCGCCGCTTCGTGCGACCTCTGTGCCTGGGCCTGAGCCCGCGCGCTCTATAAAGCGCGGACGTGCGCGCGCGCGCCCGGCGAGAGCGGCAACGAGGGCGACGGTGGCGGCGGAGAACGCGCTCGACGTGCAAGCGCTGCACCGCCACCCACCCCTCACCCCCCCACCTTGCCAAGACCACACCCAGACGCACTCCCCCACCCCCTCACGCTCCCACCCTCATGCCCCGTCCCCATGCGTTCCCACCGCCCACGCTCCTGTCCACAATCGTCCTCGACCCCGCCTCCCTCCCCGCCCCTGCCCTGGGCTACGCCCCACTCACGCGCCCCGCCTCCCTCCCCGCCCTTGCCCACGACTACGCCCCGCTCACACGCCCCGCTCACGCGCCCCGCTCACGCGCCCCGCTCACGCGCCCCGCTCACGCGCCGCGCCCCACCCTCGCGCCCCGCCCACGTCCCTTCCCACGCTCTCGTACACGCCCTCGCCCCCGCCCATGTCTGCGTTGCATGAAAATTCGTCTCGGCGGAGCGGGGACGCGCTCTCCGGCCGACCCGAGTGCCGCCCTGCGCGTGTTCGCCCGCGCCTCTGCGCCTTTCTTCGCCTGGATCGCCTTGCCACTGCGCTGCGCCTACGGGGCGACGCACGAGCAAGCGCCTTCATTTACACACGCGTTCTGCCGCACACACGCGCACCCCTTCCTCACCCGGTCTCCCCGCTCTCGCACATGAGACGGTTCTTGCACGCACGCGCGCGCTCACGCGGCCGCAAGCGCCTGCACGTGAACGCTCGCAAACGAGCACACGCCGATTCACACGTGTTCGCTGGTTTCATTTCACCTCGAGTCTAACTCTGCCGCCACCACCACTCTCACTCTCTGTTTCTCTCGCCTTAACTCCCTCTCATTTTCTCTTTCTTTCTTTTACTACTTCTGTAATGTTCCTGGAAATTTTTACAAACTTGTCAATTGGCATCATATCTTTATTTTGTGTGCAAAATGTAGTCGTGTATTAAGCTTATCAAGGCCTTGTAAGGAATTCTGGCCTTCAGCTGTTTCCGATACGCTGCGCAACTGTATAATTAGTTTCTCCAGTTAGTTCTCTGAATTTGTAAAATGTGCCCTACATAACTAGTGGTGTTTCAACAGCACGTACTTTCTCGCTCGTATTTTCTCACAAAATTACGCGTAAAATACTAAAATTACGGATATATTATGCATGACCTTATTTCAAAATCTTTATTATTTTATCTTTAAGGTATAGATTTCTTTAAGGGAAAATTTTCTATGTTCATAATTGTAGTTGTAGGAAGACGCCGAAAATAGTTTGAATGTTTGAAAAATCAGTTTTCAACGAAAATAAGACCTGCACCATTCTCTTAAACGTTTTTCACACTATCCAACAACAAAATTGAATAAAAAATGGTTTAAAATATGTTTCAAATTCAAGTAGCCGCGCCACCGGCCAGATCAATTGGGCAAAATAAATTTTGGAAGAAAACCGCCTGAACGGTTTAGCCGCTAGCATTGTTTACACACGAACGGACAGATAGACGTTTTGTCTTCATTCGATTTGTCGGTATCAAGGATTCACAAAACGTGGATTCTGGCTACACCACGTATTACAGTATTTTTTCTAAATTTAACAACTTGATTTATCCACTTTTTCGTTACCAGTTCGTAAAAATGAAGGTTTTTGCGAAAAAAAAAAGTATTGAAAGAATCAATTTTTACTACGATTAAATGCTTGTAATCCCTCTTCCTCATATCCTTCCTCCTTCTGTCTTCCCACTCTCTTCTTTCTCCTCTTCCCTCCCTCTTTCTCCCCCTCCCTCTCTCTTTCTCTTCCCTCCCTCTCTTTCTCCTTCTCTCCCTCTCTTTCTCGCTCTTCTCTCCCTCTCTTTCTCCGCTCTTCTCTCCCTCTCTTTCTCGCTCTTCTCTCCCTCTCTCTTTTCTCGCTCTTCTCTCCCTCTCTCTTTCTCGCTCTTTTCTCCCTCTCTCTTTCTCGCTCTTTTCTCCCTCTCTCTTTCTCGCTCTTTTTCTCCCTCTCTCTTTCTCGCTCTTTTCTCCCTCTCTCTTTCTCGCTCTTTTCTCCCTCTCTCTTTCTCGCTCTTTTCTCCCTCTCTCTTTCTCGCTCTTTTCTCCCTCTCTCTTTCTCGCTCTTTTCTCCCTCTCTCTTTCTCGCTCTTTTCTCCCTCTCTCTTTCTCGCTCTTTTCTCCCTCTATCTTTCTCGCTCTTTTCTCCCTCTATCTTTCTCGCTCTTTTCTCCCTCTATCTTTCTCGCTCTTTTCTCCCTCTATCTTTTTCGCTCTTTTCTCCCTCTATCTTTTTCGCTCTTTTCTCCCTCTATCTTTCTCGCTCTGTTCTCCCTCTATCTTTTTCGCTCTTTCCCCCCTCTATCTTTCTCGCTCTTTTCTCCCTCTCTTTCTCTCTTTTCTCCCTCTCTTTTTCTCCCTCTCTCTTTTCTCCCTCTCTCTTTTCTCCCTCTTTTTCTCTTTTCTCCCTCTCTCTCTTTTTCTCCCTCTCTCTTTCTCTCTTCCCTCTTTCTCTCTCTTCCATCCCTCTCTCCCCCTCCCTTTCTCTCTTTCTTCTGTTTTATCCCTCCCTCCCTCCCTCCCTCCCTCCCTCCCTCCCCTCCCTTCTTCCTTCTGCAAATATGCCCCTTAGATTCTTCTCTGCGCATCTTTTTCCTTTGGCACCGCGGTGTGTTCATCGATTTGGCCCCTACTCCTGCCTCCTTCGCCTGCCCGGGCGGAAGGCAACACGTCGCCCTTAAGGGCCTCTCTCGGAGATTCCGAGAGCTGATGCAAGTTATTTGGAAATCGTGCGGTGAGAAGTGGACCGATCGCGGTAGACGTGCTGGTAGCACGATTTCCTCAAAATTGGGGCGCACAGCGATGGTATCGGAGGCTGCTATTTGACAGTGGCAATCCATGTTCACGCAATATGGAGATAGTTCACGCAATAAAACGTAAGAAACATCATACGTCTTGGAATGTCGTCTAAACGGTCGTCGGTAATTACTTGACAATGTGTGTGGGTAATGGGAATAATATTAGAATGTTTGATTTATTTAAATTAATTTAGATGTAGCTGACTTTTTTCCGTTAAATTAGGTACGAACATGCATCTGAACGGGAAAAATGTATTCCTTTTCATTCTTGAGAATCTGTGCATCCTCTGAAATACTAGCTATAAATATCAGTTTAAATATCGCAGCTTCCTGATAATAAAACTGCGGACACTAAAGCAGTGTTATTTGCGTCAAAACGATATTTCTATGCTAAATATGAAGCCAAGGGCTGACCTATACCATCTTATATTTGACTATATCATCGTACATTCGCTTATTTTTGACGTACTACTTTTGTCATCTACAAATTGCCAGAAAACCTAACATGTCGCTGACTTGTGGAACATGGGAGGGGGGAAGGGAGGTGGAAGACATCAAAACATTCGTGTCGTAATACTAATACTAATACTTTTATTTTGACAGTTCTTTCAAAAAGTACGTAAATTAATACTATTTATATTAATTAATGTTCTCTGATCACTTTTACTCGTGCAGTAAATGTAATCTTCAGAGTAAAAGCCATACAAATCTAGGGATATTGTGCTCAATTTTTATCCGCTCGGTAGTTTATTTTAGCTAGGAATGCCAATCAATGGAATTTGAAAACTTGGGAGTCTATTTCTTTCCAGTAAATTATGCTCCAATTTATGTAAATGCAATGAATACCAATGCCAATAAAGTTTCGTTCAAATATTCACACTGCTACATATTTCGCATTACTCCAAATTAGAAATTCCGTGAAATGCCATTTTAAAATTTTGAATTAGCAATTTTAAGAGTAATACTTTAAAGAAGATTTTTTTCATCGCCTTGAAAAATCGCTCGGCTTTGAAAAAAAACAAACCAAACATTGCAATGCCATTCGACCGCAGAATGGGTGTGCTTGGATTCGGAGACGAGAGAGACGGATGGTTTCAAATTTTTCATCCATCTCATCAATCAAAAAGGATCTTGAGTGAGATATGGGTGCCGGTTGATGTTTTGAAAGTGAGTCAGTGCTTTTTATGCCTGTTGGCACGTCAATCCCACTCTTTTGTTGCAAACGCGTCGACTCAAGAAAAATGATATGAAATCGCAGAGTTCGTATTTATTGTTCTAGAGATTGATTGCTATGCTCGAAATTATTAAAACCTACTCTGAATCACAAAGGAATAACGTACGGCATAATAATTCAGGAATAACAACGATTTAATCTGTATGTTAATGATGAAAATGTCAACGATTAGGTATGTAAACGGCAAATACATTTCCTCTCCCCCCCATATTTTTGATAATCGCTACTTTGTTATTAATGTATTTTTATTTGTTTGTTATATTTTATTATTAATTGTATCATCCTTAAGTGTGGGGTAGGAAGAGCGTTCATGTACGAGTTATACAGCAGTAGTTTCATCTCGGATATTCATCCTGCACATCTACGCTTCCTAACATAAATTGCACGCAATTGGATCAGGAAGCGAAACACGTCCTGCTATTATATTGTTCCTCTAACGTACTAGGATTGACTGCGTTTATACGCTTCTCAATTGTCTTCATCGCCAGAGAGCATTATCCACTTGAGAGACGAAGCTTTGATTGCGACAGCAGGAAGATTGGCTCAAAGGGTTGTCAAATATTAACACGATTGTACTCGTGAAGAGATTTCAGACCACTTGTCAAACAACTGAATGTGAGTATATCAACACCATTTCTCTACTTCGTCATTCTAGACTTGCGAATTCGGAGGGCAAACCAACCTAATACCTAGACGTTCAAATGAACGATATACTGTCCCAGAGGCATGCCCTGCTGCTTACGGCCGCAATTATTTCAGACCCATTTCTCCACCGCACGTCTCGACGAGCTCTACCTGCTAAGTTGCGGGGGCGCGGTTTCCGCTCCTTGCTCCCGCCACACTGACCCCATCTCCGCCCCCCAGAGCCCCCTTCTCACTCCCCCCCCCACTTCCCTGCCCTCTCACTCCCTCCGCTCCTTCGGGCTTGCCTCGCCTCACCCCGTTCCCCCCAGCTCCCCCGCTCCCCTTCAGCGCTTATGGTCCATCCAGCCTCCTCACCCCCCGTCGTCTTGCGTTCTCGTTTCCCTCGCGGCCCCGCCCCCCACCCTCCACTCCGCCCCCGCCCACGCGTTCGCACGCAGGTAATTTGTGTGGGCGGCGTTGAGCCGGCGCCGGGCGGGGCGGTGGAGGTGCTGACCGCGGGGGCGGGTGATGCGCCGTTTATCAAGCGCGGCGCGGCTTCCGGGTCGGCGCTATATATTTCCGCGGCGACAGTCTCCCAGGCGGCCACCCCCCCCCGCCCCGCCCCGCACCGGCCGGCGGGCGCCGCGCTGTAAATACAGACTGCGGCCTCCGCGCCCGACGGCGCCCTCGCTTCCAGGAGTCGTCGCTTCGCCTGCGCCGGACGCCGGCGGAAGGAACACGGGCGCTGCAGTCGCCGTCTCGAATTTCGGCACGCGATGAAGTATGGTGTTGGTTTACGAAAGTTTTCCTTTTGCTATGATTCTATATATATTTTTGTAATAGATAAAAATGCTATTTTTAAATGATGGGGTACGCGTGTTTCGATTGCTTCAAAATAAGTGTTTTTTGAGCGAGAATAATCTTAAATACTTCAATAAATAAAATTATTAAAATGCGACGGTTAGGTTTTAATATATAGTAAAATAAATCTTAGAGGACGAAAGTAATATTTGTTAGCAATGAAATTTGTCCAATTTGTATTGTCCTTTGTTTAATATGTGAAGTAATGATTACATTTCTAATCAATAGATCAAACTCGAAGAAATAGGATGTTAGTTTTCAAAATGTTTGAGACTGCGGTCGCTGGTAACGCCGCTACATCCTCCTGAGCAAAACCTCTCCTCAGAGGTGTTCTTGGAGACGAATTACGCGAATTTCTGTCTTCGAGATACGAGTTTAATGATTTTTTTTTTGGATTCATTTAATACTATTTTAAGTATGTATTTTTACACACAAAACCCTACATTTTATGAAGGACACTTTGAAGAACCAGTTGTATATTAGCCAGTTGTAATATTAGAACGCTGGTATACACTTCCATTGTGTGTCTTATTTTAGAATGTGAGGTTGTTTATTAGGAAGCCTAAAATAATCAATTCTACCCTGTCATCTAATCGGAGAGGCGATTTATGCAGGATGTCTTTCAATTAAGGTCATGGGATAGTAAGAATAATGTAACATTGTATAACAGGAAAAATCAAAATTCTGAGCGAAAGAAATTGTACAAATCATTTTTCGATTCGGTTGCTCAGTGGTTAGAGTGACGGGCTTAAATTTGGAAATTTGGGTTCCGTTCCTGATCGGGATGGCAATTCTGTGAATAATTTGTATGTTAAAATAATGTGCGCGCAGACAAAATTTCAGATAAGCCAAAAGGTTTGGTTGTACTAAGCGCTGACTACACTTCCTCCGCACTCGGAGTTGTAGCAATTTGTGGCCACGTCTCGAAATTAGTTTTTTTATGAAAATTTGATTCCAGCTCTCTTGGTAATAATTCTAAAATTATGTCCGAAGACAAATCTGAGAAAAGCACTCAGGGGTGATGTACAACGGGCTGACTACACTTCGTAGAAATGATTATGAAACAATGCTCACGCACACTCATCACAGATAAGCATAAAGGATCAGATTGTATAACGCGATGAATACAATTCCTCCGTATTCATGCAGATGTACAGCAGGCGGACTGCACATATGCTGGTAATGGGTTGTCGTTGATTTAGTAACGATGAAATTTGCCTTTAATTTGGAAATAATCCTAAAATCGTGTTCGACGCAGGCACAATCTCAGATAAGCCTAAAGTGTCGGTTGTACAACGTGCTGACTACACCACCTCCGCTAACTAGTAACAAGAGTTACTGCCGCAATTAGAAATTATAGTTTCTCGTGGAAATAAGTTTGCAACCCTCTTGCCAGTAACCGTAAAATATTCACGAAGACAAATCTCAGGAGAGTAATCAGGGGCGATGTACAATGGAGAATTAGGCTGGTAATTGGGTACTTTGCGCCCATGCTGGTAATGGATTGTCGACATTTATTAGAAATAATTGATTTTCTGACGAGGAAATTTGCCTTGTATTTGGAAACAATCTTGAAAGCATGTTCGATGCAGGCACAATGTCAGATGTCTGAAGAGTCTGTTGTATAACTTGCTGACTACAGTCCCTGTATAGTCAGATTTGTAACAGATGTAAGGCCGCTGTTAAAAATTATAGTTTGGTAATAATCCTCATAAGTCCATGAAGACAAATCTGAGGAGAGCATTCAGTCACGATGTACCACTGGCTTACTGCGCTCCGCACACAGACTAGTAGTGGATTAGCGTCATTGATTAGAAATCGTTGATTTAGTAACCCCGAAATTGTCCTTATATTTGAAAACAATCCTGAAACAGTGCTCGACGCAGGCGCAATCTCAGATAAACCTGAAGAATCGGTTGTACAACCCGCTGATTACATCAACTCGGCTGACTAGTAACAAGATTTACGGCCGCTGTTAGAATTTATAGATTTTTGTGAAATTACATTTGCAACCCTCTTGGCAATAATCCCAAAATGTCCATGAAGACACCTGAGAAGAGCATTCAGCCACGATGTACCACTGGCTTACTGCGCTCCGCACATAGACTGGTAGTGAATTAACGTCATTGATTAGAAATTGTTGATTTAGTAACCCCGAAATTTTCCTTATATTTGAAAACAATCCTGAAATAGTGCTCAGCGCAGGCGCAATCTCAGATAAGCCTAAAGAATCAGTTGTACCACGCGCTGACTACACTCCCTCCGTACGCAGGTCTCGGTGGAACATAAGGGGGGGGTGTCAGCGAATCAGCGCCTGACGCCGTCGACGGCATGGGGGTGGGCGTGGGCGTCGGCGCCGCAGGGCTGCTGCTGCTGTTCTTTATTCATGCGGTGCTCCTGCGGGAGGCAGGGGGCGGCAGATTGAAACGCGCGACGCTACCTGAGGAACCGGAAGTGACGGCGGGAATGACAATGTCTTGTTTCCTGTGGAACCGAGCGCGTAGTGCGTACAAGGACGAAGCTAATTTTGGGGCTGAGGGATTGTAGCTACATGGTGCATTTTTTCCCCCTTATGTTTTTAATTTGTGTTATTGACTCAATTGCATAGTGCTGTTTTTATTTTTTGAGTTTGATGTGAAGAAGACCACAAAACTAATTTTTAATAATAGCGGATGTGTAATATTTTTAAAATGTTAAACTAATTGTGCTGATTTCATTTCACATTGCTGTGAAATTAATTTAATAATTTCCAATTGATATATAACCAGAAATGTCCCACATGCTTCTGTAAAAATCGTAATTTGATTTTAATTTGACCACAAACATCCCAAATAATTACACAACGCTGATTGTTCTTTCAAATATGCTAGTTTTGAATGCGGGAGATATAGCTACATTATCTATGTAAATTATTTTTTAATAAGATATGTTTTAAAATAGTTTGTTTTATCCCGTACCTTTGACTGAACGATTTTTAATACTACCTTTGTAAAATGTCAATAAACAAGAATTTTAAATTCTCTAGAATATGCTGCGTATTTCAGTACTCACTGTTCACAAACGTAAACGCCCATTCTTCCCTTCCCGAAAACAACAGAATTTAAGTTTCTCTCATTCATGACGCCATGTAGAAGTCAGCTTTTGGTGTTCTATTATGGCGCCGTGATAGCGAACATGACTGTTCCGCCGCGCGGCCGCGCGCGCGCCGACCGCCGTTCTGTCGCTGTCCAGTGGCTCGTGTTCCTTTTATCGCCGCTCGCCCCCGATTCGCCGCGTTCCTTCGGGCGGCGCCGCCTGTTGGGGCTAACCGCGCGCGGCGATATGTCGGCCTAATGCGAGCATCCCTGTTACGCTTAATTAATTCGTTTGTGCCGAGCGGTGTCATCGCGCCTAATGGTGTTTTATATGGCGTTAAGCTCGCGGATAGATGGCCGAATGAATATTCTCATTGAATCGGCGTGCGCGAATGCTCGATATTAACCGGAGCAATAGCGTTTGCGGCCGGCGCAACGGCTCCTCCCACCCACGCCCCCCCCACACACACAAGCGCGCACGTACAAATACGCGCTAACGTTAAGCGCCCGCTAAATTAGTGTTTATGATTTGTCACGCAACGCGTCGCTAGCGGCGGTCGGGGCTGCGGGAACGGCGTGGGCGACGAAAAGCGTGATCCATGCCGAACTATTAGCGATACGCCGGAAAACACGGGGCGAGTGTAAACAGTGAGCGGCGGGCGCTCCCCGGTGATTAGAGGGATTTTTCATCAAGGACGCGGGGGAGGGAGGAGGCGGGGGTGGTCGTGCTTTGTGATGCCGCGGGGCGGAAACGGAGGATGTCCGGAGGCGGGGGGTAGGGCGGGAGCTGCGACGACCAGGAGTCTCGGTGGGGCCGCGGGGCGCGGAGCGGAGCGGAGGCGGAAGTCTCTGGGTAATTAGCGCGTGTTTGTCCGCCGGGGATGCGCGAGCGCGTGCTTGTTTGCGTGCGCGAGCTCGTCCATCATCTCCGCGCAGCGCCGCGCCCTCTTCTTCCCCGCAGGTGATTCGCTTCGCCTCGCCCTGCGCGCGCGGATGCTCTTTGATGTTTGCGACGGAGGGAGTGCGATGCGGTGAATCGGCCCCTCGCTCTCCCACCCCTTCGATGTGGCACCCCCTGCCTCCCCCGCCATCGCCGGTCGCCGTCTCCGGGACATGGGCGGACGCTGCCCGCCGGGGATCCGGCGTGAGGGGTTGAGGTGCCGTGGGTGGGGTGGACGAGGGTAGGTGGCAGTGGTAATTGCGGGGGCTGGGGATGTAGAATGGGAGGCTGCTGCTCTATTGTGGGTGGCGGGGGTGGGCAGGGGGGTTGAGGCAACAGTGCGGGCGGCCGCAGCTACGAGGATGGTTGCGGAGGTGGGCGCGACCACGGGAATAGCGAAGGGTGCAGAGGTAAGAGAGGAGGCGGCATAGGCGCGGGGGGCGGCGTGGTCGTACTGCGGGCGGCATGGGCGTACTGAGTGCGTCGTGGGCGTGCTGAGGGGATGGGCTTGGCCGCGCTGAGGGGATGGGCTTGGCCGCGCTGAGGGGATGGGCTTGGCCGCGCTGAGGGGATGGGCTTGGTGGCACGGACGGGATGGGCTTGGTGGCGCGGACGGGATGGGCTTGGTGGCGCGGACAGGATGGGCTTGGTGGCGCGGACAGGATGGGCTTGGTGGCGCGGAGGGATTGGGCTTGGTGGCGCGGAGGGGATGGGCTTGGTGGCGCGGAGGGGATAGGCTTGGTGGCGCTGAGGGAGATGGGCTTGGCGGCGCTGAGGGGATGGGCTTGGCGGCGCTGAGGGGATGGGCTTGGTCGCGCAGAGGGCGGCTTGTTCAGCAGCATAGGCTGCTGAGTAAGAGGACAGGCGGTCGGGGGAGGGGCGTAGGCGACCCGGGAGGCTTGTTGTGCGCTCCCCTCGCTCCGTCCCGCTGCGGCCCCCGGCGCTACACGCATCATTAAAACGGCCTCTGCGCGGGGCTCCATCACATGGCCATTAGGGGCCGCGAATGGAGTCGCAGGCGCAGGCGACTTGCCACTCGCTCCTGCCAGCGCCTTCGTGATCGGCGAAGATGACGCGGTGACTTACAAGTTGCATGTCATCCTGATATCGCGTTTCTATACGCATATGGATATAATCTGATGTTTCTTTTTATCTAAATTTTGAATGAACAAACTTTTTGGTGTACCTTTTATGTTGACTTCGATAATATAATTCTTTGTTGGGATTAAGTTAGTAATTTTGACAACATTTAATGGAAATAGAAAATTGTAAACAGTAGTTAGGTAATACAATACCAAATTACGCCAGTCCAGAATGCACCATTTTAATTTGCAGAGAAAATCCGTCCGGCTCACTGAGTCATTTAATCGTTATCTGTTCGACAGGCGAAAATCAGTGCGATAAATTGATCGAAATGATCCAATTGCATTAGCGAAACCAAAAATAAAATTAATGAGGCTTATATTGTAAAAAAAATATTTTTTGCAGAGGAACATCTGGCAAATAATCACGCACCAGTTCACATTTTCTCTTGCTTGTTTTCAACGAAAATATCTTTCTAAAACCAGCAATATTCATTATTCGGGATATATCTTAAAGTATGGGTTAAACAATTTACTAGTGAGATTTTTCAAGTTGCAAACATCGTCCGAATTCTCTACTTGCTTGTATCGCTTGTGACTGAAGCCCGCCACTTTTTTTTAACAAGGGTGTAGTATCCTAGCGCAAAACTAACATTCAGAAGTTGTTTCTTCCCCTTTTTCGATGCCAGACGTCATCTTGTTTACGTCATCATCGTACTTGCTTCTTGCGTACGTGCACGGTGCCTTATGTAAACCTATCGCCCATTTAGGTGACTTGTTTTTGTAATAAAATGGTTGTAGTAAACACTTGTTGTTCCATACTATCTTATATTCTGAGAAGTTGGCTGCATGAGCGAAAAATTATGATAATTAAATAAATAATTAAGTAAATAATTGATGTCGTTTGACATCAGCTGTATTGTAACGAGTGGCTCATTGAATATGAGAATTCATTCGATACGCTCAGTATGAGAATACGTTAAATAACACACACAGACCTGTATTTTTCAGTGGAAATCGAAGCTGATTCATTATTTCGTAACTTTTTCCGAGTTTCTCACAAAACCACAGACTTCTCTCGCATGTTCGAAGGCTGCAGAGTTTTCTTTCAATTTCTGCGCTCATTTGCCTGCACATATAAAATTGATATATGCACATACAATGTGGATAATATAATATTGATTCCACATTTCACCAGCAATGTTCTTTTCTAGCACAATTTCCTTATTCTTCACTTGCATGTAGCAAGCGTGACGAAAGTCCACACTACTTCTTGACAAGGCTGTTGTACCGTCGTCTGACTCGAGATCCTGCCCCCTTCTTATTTTATTTTTTACTTAATTGGTAATTATTACACCTGCAAAATAAATAACCTGACACTATGTGGCTAGGCCGAAGGCCTATAAGCCATTACATTACCTGCATCCTATCGCGTTCTAACCTTGCGAATTGTGGTATAAACCCCAAATGGTCTTCCCATCGCATCATAGCCGCGGAAAAGATACTATTAGGTATGGCTGAGGGGGGGGGGAGCCTGAAGGGGGAACATCTGCCGTCAAATGACGAGTACACACTAATCTACCAGACTTTTCTAAGCTATTTATTTATTTATTTTCTGGCGCGAACGTCACGCATTCTCCTTCCTCTGTTTGGCCTCTTCTGCATCTGAAATCAAACAATGCCACAGACGATCGTCCGCCTTTGCTCTTACATTTCCGATGCCCCCTCCCCTTTGCCCCCTAATGAGCTTATTTGATTATTTGATGATTTGATAGTTTCTTTCTTCTTCTTCGAATAGGTCACTGTATACCATGTTTATTTCAACTGGTTCTTCCTTCCATCCTTCCTTCCTATTTCTTTTTCCTCCAAAATTCTTTCATCCTCTCACGATTTTTCTTCTCTCCCTTCTGCCCAGGTGACTCCCGTCTTCTTTTAGGTTTCTCTAGAAAACCTTTTGACTTGATTAATTGTTGTCTTAGGGGTGAAAGGTTCTGAATATATTGTGGTGTTATATTTAGTTATAGTACTAGTCTGTCTTTTTCTGTTTCTTTGACCCAAGTATTATCCATTTTTAATTTCCTATTGTAGTTATTTGAGAGATTCATTTTATTTCTTTTCTTCATTGACTTACTCCCCCCTGCCGTTCTTGCTACTAAGAGCGAGACGTCCGCCTGGTCACGGCGCCCTCGTACGCGCTCTAGGCGGAGTCTCAGCCAGCGGCGTCGCCACTCGAGCGGTAATTAACTTTAATTAGCCGGCGCGCGCCCGACGCGGCGCCCGGCCCTGAATTTAAACAGCTTGAATATTTTACGAGCGACTGCGGGCGCGCGCGCGGTCAGGTGCATCGCGGGGGCATTTTTAAAATTCCATTTCCCCCCCCCCTCCCCCTCTGACGCGCGGCGCGAGAGAAGGGCAGGTGAGCGACCGGTAGTTGCAATCGCTCGGCTTTAGGAGATGCCTCTAAATAAACAGCTTGCTGCCGCGAACGCGCCGATAGCGATGCAATTCGTCGAAATAATTTGGGAGGGCGATAAGGAAACACATTTGCAGCATTCGCACATGATCGACGAACAATGAATGTCCTCTGCACGCATGAGCACGCGCGGAATGCGGAAAAATAGGTTCGGTGTTTAAAAGCACGCATGGAAATAAAATTGCTAGGGTTCCCGATTGGGATGGGTGGGTATTTGCGATGACCGCAGATATGTGGTGTTACTGTAATGCTTTGTGGGATAGAGACATGTGAAATATATTGGAATGTATGGAATGAAGCAAATGACCGAAAAATGTGTTCAAAAAAGTATTAATAAACGGAATGTCTTCTTAAGTTAAGATTAATCGATCAAGCATTAGTATTTTGTCATCAGAATTTGTCATTGTCTCTTGCTGATATTTTTTTCACCAAAATTAGTATTATGTTATAAAGTATACATTTCTGTTTGGAATCGCTTCAATTATTTTTTGTTATCTGATATACATACAGTACAGTATCCAGAATAAATATCTGTAGTAGGTGTAACTGTATTTTCCCAAAGAGAAAATCGAATAAAGTTATTCGTTTGGAAATGTGGCTTGGAAGAGAGGATTCCCGCGAGAGAATTTTCTTCATTCCACAATGTAACAGTCAACGTCCATTCTCAGATTTTTCTTTCTCCAAGTCTCCACAACAGAGTGTGGACGCAGAAGTCCGGAGCGCAGCCATCAAGCTCACGCAGTTATTCCAAGGACGGCCCTCGCCACGCAACTTGGCCACCGAAATACTGCGCCATCTCGGAAGAAAAACATTCCTTTCTTGCCAAAGCGACGTTGCGTGCCGCTTCCAACTTCGAAACGCTCTAAAATTTTAACTTGGGAGGGTGGGTGGGTTTTTCCTTGGGCGTAAACCATAACTGTCACCCAGTATCCTAGCCGCTCCCTGCTCTCCGTACGGATGTTTTGACCAAACAAATTCATCCTCACGCCTGTTTCCGTTTTTTCTACAACCAGCATTAATTTCCGTGCTTTATGATTGCTTTCCCATTGCTGTATCAATGGTAATCAGGGCAATATATTATCAGTTTCTTGTATGAGATGGGCGCAATTCCATCTAATATGAAAGTAATACTAATTTTATGCCATTTTTCCTCCTGTTGCATTGTTATTGGTTTTTATGTTTCCCTAAATTCTCTTTTTTGTCTTTTCCCAACCACAGCATCTTTACTTAAATGTTCTTCTTTCTCTTCTTCCTGTTCAAACTTTTGCGTTTTCTCCCCGCTCTCACGCTTGTTCTCTTCGTCTCTCTTTCCTCGTCCACTTCATTTCTTCTCTCCCATCATTAATGTTTTTTTCGCCCCTCTCACAAACTATCCCCTCTCATCTTTGTTTTGTGATTCAGACACCTGTATCTTTCCTCCCTCGTCCTATTCGCTCTTCTCAATTTCTTCTACTTCCCTTTACATTACTCTCTCCAGCACCTCTGTCACTTCTCCTCATCCAGCGAACGCTTCGCAGTTTTGCAACCTCACCCTTCCACGACGCCTCCACCGCCTCGTCCAGCCGTCCGCGCCGCTTCCCCTCCCTTGTCTTGTCCTCCCCCTCCCTTCCCTTCTCCTCCCCTTCTCGTCGGGGCGGCGTCGGAGAGGCGCGCCCATAAACAATGGAGAGGGAGGGCGGCGTCCGGAGCGGCACATCGCGTTGCGGAGGAATTTGGCCGTCACCCCGCCCCGCCCCGCCCCGCTCCGCTCCGCCCCGCCCCGCCCCGCCCCGCCCCGCCCCGCCCCGCCCCGACCCGCCCGCTGTGCTGCTGCTCCTCCTCAGGAGGGGAAAAACACGATCGCTGGGCTTTGTTTCATGGAGCGAGGGCGCATGCTAAGCGAATTCGAGATTAATTATTTCCGAGTTTCCGGCTTCTGGAGATGGCCTCTTCGACGGAGGAAGGTTGTCAGAATCCGACTCCCCGAGAAGATACGACTGGCCGCTAAGAGGAGTAACTTGCGAGTTTGCTTCTCCGGAGTTTTTGCGAAATTTCCTTCCGAGACGTTTCGCGCCCGTAGTAAATTTTCTTTACTTTCATTTACGGAATGCTGTTTCATCAGTTAAAAATGTTTTCAAACTCCCCGATTTCCAATACATAATTCACTCAAACATTTTTTTTTTACTTAAGAGAAATCGCAGAGGTGTTTTCGAAAGAGGTGAAATTAATGTAATTTGAAATTCAGTGTAATGCGCGCCGGTTCGCAAAACGCTGACAAACATTTGGCGATTTTAAACTAAAGAAAGTACTTTACACATTAAACACAATGCTTGTTTGCTTTGAAGCCTTTAGATATTCAACATTCAAAACTCATGCGACTTTACTGTAAGCGACTTCAATAAACATGCTAAACCTTAACTTCAGACTCACTTTAATTACAATAATTTTCAAATTGCGACCAAAGTGAGTATTTGCAATATTTAAATGAGTTATTCTCTTTGTGCATGTGTTTCTATTTTCTTACGTTTTTAAATATTATAAAAGTAATTACTACTCTGATTTTATTTAATTTTTGTAAAAATTTCAATCATACAATGAATGCAGCGCAGTACCATTATAGTTTTGTTGTTAGAACGACTGTGCATTGGCATGCTTGTATTAAAATTACGCATTTTTTCCAAAATAGCAAAACGATACATCATAAATTGAATCCCATTTGGAACCCCGAATAAGAGCGTTGGCCAAGTGCCTGCCAAAGGGAGACCCGACCGAGCTAGCGCATCGCGCAAGTGAACCGGAAGGGCGACACAGCCGCGGGGCTTGTCGCTCCAGGCGGCCGCCCGCTTCGCCCACCCCTCCCTCCCCGTCCCTGTTCCGTCCCCCCCGGCCGGAGGCGGCGGGCGCCCTGTCCGACAGGGCCGCTTCGGGTGCGCTCGGGCGCCCACACACACACACACACACCACTGCCCGCTGCCTCCGCACAGCCCGGACGGACCTGCATCGTGTTTGGTGTGCGATTGCGTGTGAAACTGAAATATCATTCTTATCTAATAGGATATTTCTGTTTCATACGCAGTCGCATAATAAAGTAGTTTAAATGGCTGTAGCATATTCAATAGTATTCGCACAAAAAAGTTTAAATGTGGTATGCAATAGTGTCGAACGTTTTGGGCGAAATAGAGATTATTCGCTGTTATGAAAGAGAGAATGTAGCACTCTACATTCCAAATGGTTTCGAGAACACTCAACAAATGGCAACGACTATTTCACTCATGTGTTGAATGATCTGAAAAAAAAATATTTACAACGAGCTGTACATAACGAGCTGTACATAACATCACGTAATCATTTGTATCATATTATCTTTTCCTAAGAAACATTGAAGATCAGTAACCTAACTAATATGTTTAATGTAATGAAACATCACAAAACTATATTAAAGTAATCAAAATAAATATTTGAAATTTAATGTAATAATGCAAGATTTGATACTGATTGTTGGAAATGGATTACTTTAATTGCATTTTGCATTGAAAACCGTTTAGTTTGCGCCCATTTAACTGCTTGTCAGCTCTTCAAGTATCACACGAAAAATAATGAATTGCCGGAAACATTATGGTCGTTAAACATAAATTTTTATTTTGTGGTTCTATTTTGCAACTCTTCTATTCTGCTTCTTCAAACGGCGGTCACTTTATCACTAGGATATTACATGCACGCTTATGACTTTATCAGAAACCTTGGTTTCATTACAGGAACAGGATGTCTTATACTGACATTTATTGTATATGTATGTGTATTTATATTTCAATATTAACGTGGTGTTAATGGAAATTTCAGAAATTTCAAAATTTTACTTTTGATAACTTGTATACAAACGCATGAAATTAAATGTGAAAAGGTAGCTATTCCAGAATGAATAGCCTTTCTTCTTGCAGTTTGCCCCAAATCATGCATGTTTATTCGAATAATCACTTTTGTTAAGCTGTTTGCGGTTGTGGTGAACCGATTACCCCGTCCACCCGCTGTGTGCGAAATGAAGGGGTTCTGTACTGGAGGCAATCGCACCAGTTGCCCGCATATCGCTCGAGTTCTCTTCTAATGCCATGGAGTCGGCCAACACCCCGAGCGTTCTAGCGTCCACCCGTTGGCTGCTGTGCGCCTTAGCGCGCCGATACCCGAAGCATCAGAGCGAGGGTGTCTCCGTGCATACCGCCCGCCCGCTCCCTCGCCCCGCCCGCCCTCTCGCACACCCTCTCGCCCGCCCGCCCTCTCGCACACCCTCTCGCCCGCCCGCCCCCTCGCTCACCCCCTCGTCCTACCGCTCGCCCGTCCACTCGCCCGTCCACTCGCCCGTCCACTCGCCCGTCCACTCGCCCGTCCACTCGCCCGTCCACTCGCCCGTCCACTCGCTTGCTTGCCCGCCCACCCGCGCACATACACACTCGTCCACACTCGCTCGCTTATTCTCTAGCCCGCCGTGATCGATCCCGGTCCCGGCCGCGTGGGCGAATAGACTTCTCGCCGCCGTCACCACCACAGCTTTCCCTGCCACCCCGTCTTCCTTGGCGTCTCCGTTTTTCCGTTTCTGTAGCTATTCCCATCGCAATTTTCTTCCACTCAATCCTCGCATTGCCTTGAACCATTATATATTACAAAAGCCCTCATCCAACTAATTGTACTTATATTTGAATTACTTAGATGGATTTGAATCGCCTAAAAATCTAGTTGTTATCGTGGATTTTTCTTCCTTTTTTTGGGGGGGGGGGAGACACAGAAATATAAGAGAATTGAATTGAGATATATGAAACTTCACGCGGCAGGAAATATCCTAATGAAATGTGAATAGAAATTTGAATTTAATTAAATACGTATATTTTAAAATGAATTTATAAGTATGAAAGTATAAAAAGTAGAATTACCTCTTTACAAACATAATGCAAATGTAATGTGATAAATAGTAACCCAGTTATTAATGAAAATGGTTCCAGAGAATTTCAGTTTACGAACTTACCGCAAATATTAGAGTTTGTGTGAAAGTTTAATGGAATAATTGTGAGAAGGAAATTGAAATATATAATAATGAATAGATGTTGTAAATTGATGTAAAATTGAATAAAGAACAGGCGCAAGGCTTGCAGACTAGTGTGTAGGATTCCATTATGCGTTACAGCCGCCACTCTACGCTACCTTGCCAATGTTCCCTCGTCTCGCCCCCTCGTATCTGCTTCCCACTCGCTGCACCTTTTCTGCTACCTTCGCTCGACTTTCCTTCCACCCTAGTTCGTTTTCCCCGCCGAGCACATACGCCACTGCAGGACCACGGAAAGATGATGTGTGCCAGAGGTAGAAGGAAGAAGCTAATTTCGCGCTTAGATGCGGTGTGCGGGTTGTCGACTGGAAGATAAGTTTCTTCAGTCTAGCCAGCGTTGGCGTGCCTGAGGTGTTTGATAGACCACTATAAACTTGATACCAAACAATAAATTAGATTCTTAAGAGGCAATGAAAACAGAGCAAAAGAATAAAAGTAAACAGCAAATTGCCTTATTGAACTGAAAGTATCTCGTAAAATTGAAATTTTAGTGGCAAATCCAAAGCATCATTGAGAGACAATATTTTTGAGATATTTCAGAAATATCCATACAGAGTTGTCATTACATCATTTTGCATTTTCATGAAGAGTTCTTCACACAACCATTTTTTTCTCAAACTGACATAACGTTATTTAGGGCATTTAATTCTCAGATGCACCGTACATCGCTAGTCGATAAGTAAGTGCACAAAATATTGTTGCTAATGAACGATAGGAGTGAAATATCTTTGGTTTATTGATGAGTCTCTTTACTCAATCTCTTTTGAATGAGAATGGGCCTAGAATTTTCATTTAGTGGTTCAAACAGGTCTCGTATAGTTTTAGAGAGAATCCGTGATCTTTCGGGTCCTTTGGTCGAATAATAACACGGTTACCAGGCGTGTGGATTCTGCTGCAGTTGTATCCGCACGTGTCCGCGTGAAGGACGGGTGCAGCGAGAGCCTTGAGGAGGGGCGTGCCGTCAGCGTGAATTCCTCTGAGAGGGGGGAGACTGCATGCGTTGCATTCAAAGCCGGGAGCTCTCGGGAAAGTGCGGCTTGGAGAAGCAGGGCAGTGGTGGGTGGATGTCGGTGACGCTCGCGTGCGGTGTTCGTGCCAAGAATTTTGCAGACTAATTTTACGTCTTCAAGGTGCTTTCTTAAGCACACCGTGTAGAAATAGACTGTTTGTTTGTGAACTTGTTATGGCGCTTAGTATTGGCGTAAATATTTCGTTGTTGGACGTAATGTCTTGCTTGAACTTTCCATTCAACCTTTCATTTTCTGATAGTCAAAATCGAGAAATTTGACGTTTAATTTGTATCGCGAATTTGGAGACTAAAATGCCATTACACATTTTTCGGCACTCATACGTGGAAACTAAATCATATCTCCTCTGTTTATTGATTGGACAGTGTTACTTCGCGGTATGCATAGGGCAGAAAAATACATTGTCATATTTTGCCGAACGCAGGCTGTACGGTAAGCGTATCACACAGGCCATATAAATCAATCGATAACTGCAAATTATACTAAGGCGACATTATTCAGCATGGCTGTCACCTTACATATTAAGTACAATTCCAATAACTACATATACTTGTAAGTTTCCATGACTTTACACAAAATCAAAAGTACGTAACTCGTGCTGAACTCTTCGGCATACTCCTTTCAAAATGCCTTGTCCTTGAACATTTCTTATTTTTGCCAAAAAACTCGTTTTCAGTACCAGCTATCTAAATAACTTTTACATATTTGGCTGTAGTAGTGGAATGAATTAAGAAAAAATATTTGTTTTATTGAAGAAAAGTGGTGTGATAAAAACAAATAGGTTAATAATATAATAGCAAATTAGTAAATAGGTCATTTAAAGTAGTACCTACTTCACAATCGACGACTTCATCAGTCCTTCGAATCTCAAATCTTGAACACTATTGCAGAAAACAGTTTCTCTGGGTATTTCTGTTTACGTTTTCTTGAAATTTGGCTGACGTTATCTAAACAAGATTTTCGTTCAACGATGTACCCATAAGCCGCAGATGGCACGTTGAAGTAAGAGGTACCGAAACTTTCAATTTTCGACTCCTTCGCGAACACTGTCAGAAAATTCTGAAGCCGTATTCGTCACTTGACGACTTTGAACCTCGCGTGAAAAGTTTCGCCTCCGCCGCCTCCGCCTCCGCCGCCCGCTCGCGCTGTTGCTGCCGTTGGCAGATTCGCAGCCGCTGCGCTGTGCCGTTTCCCCATCGGCAGACTTTCCGTCACCTCAGAGCGGCCGTAAACACGGAGGCGCAGCCGCCATAACTTCTCCCCACCCCTCCGACGTACTTCCCCCACCTCCATCGCGACTTGTGCGCCGCGCCGCTGCCGCACTTTGAGGAACTTCTGCGTCACCACATTCGCGGGCGATAGATCTCGCTTACGTCCGCACGGCCGGCAGCGCGCCTGTGACACGTTGCTTGGTTTCTTCGGCCGTCTCAGTTCCGCGAGTCTTTCACGTGTCGGCTTTGGTTTTCCTCCACCACTGGCCTCTCTCCTCTTTTCTTGTGAAGGTCAGCACTGTATAATTAACTGACAAATACATCCCACACACACCACAATAAATCACACGCAGGAAGATCAATTGGCGTACTTCGTGGAATGAAGGTTCTACTTTTATTGACTCGTTGATGACCACAAAAGCTTAATGAGACACTGTTTTATAGTTTAAGAAAGTAAAATTGTAATTCTTTGTAACGAACTTCGAATTGCTAGTGATACACACGTTTACGCGACCGCCGTAAATAAAAACATTTTAAAAAAATAGGATCTTTCTTCCTAATACCATTTTGGTCAGTTTGTGAGACATTGTTGCATTTTTTCTGTTCCTAATTTAGTTTTCAGGCTACTTTTCTCCTCGTCCACACTGTTAGGACATTTTATTCCTGAAGTTTTCGAGTTTCTTTTCTATACCCTATTGATTTTATATCCAAGTTAATATACAATTTTTGGTTCTTGAATTATGTTTTTTTTTTCGATTAATAGGATTTTATTATCTTGAATTCTTTGTCTTTTCTTGATTCGATTTCCTTGATTGGTTGGTATCCCGCAGTAATTTCTACATTGATATGCTATTTTATTCTTTGCGATCCACGCATTTTTCTTCCTTCTGTATTTGGAATCTCTCCCGTCGGGTATATTTCAACCTTGAAATATTCGTTGTTTTTCATATCTTGACAGAAAGGGAACGCGTAGAGCCTGGAAAGCGTTTCAGATGTCTCACCTGACGTCCGCATTGTTCCTTTCTGTGTTTGCGTGCGTCGCGGTGTGGGTTGGAGAATAAAGAATCAGTGACGTTTGATCCACCACCGCGGCCTCCCTTTGCTGGTACCCCCCCCCCCCAGGATACCGATCCCTCCGCCCGCGTCCCGGCGAGGAAGTTGGTTCGGCGCGCCGCCGTGCGGGCGCGAAGCGCTCCGCAGAGTCTATATAAGAATTATGAACTCGCCGAGTTTGAACACTCATAACTTCGCGTGGAGCAGCCAGGGAATTGTGGAGGAGCGGGGAAACCGTTCCCGACAACTTCATCGCCAAGTTTTTTAGTTTATGGTTGTGTATGCACTCGAATGGGAATGCAAGCTTAAAACTTCGCTGTTGGGAGGCGCGGCCGTGAAGGGCGGGACGCGCGGGGATGGCGGTACGGTGTTGCCAGATCGCGCTCGGAAATTGAGTCGGGCGGTCCCCGGGGACTATTATCGATACGGGGGGCGGACGCCGCGCCGGGACCTGGGGTTTCACCCTCCTCCCCCCACTCTCACCCGGTTGCGTTCTTCCTCCGCCACCTGTTCGCGGTGCAACAGTGCGGGTGGGGGCGGGGCGGGGCGGGGCGGGAGAGGAAGAACGGACCAGAGGCTTGGGAAGAGGGGCCGGGGACGGGCGGGGCAGGACGGGGGCGGAGAAGGGTCGGGCAGGCGGGGACAGGACGGGACGGGACGTGACGGGGCGGGGCGGAGCGGGCAGGGACGCTCGGGCGCGAGCACAGGTGTGGCGTGTTGAGCTGGAAACGAGGCGGAAGCTCGTTTTAGTTTTGTCGCGGGAAGCAGTGTTTGCTCAAACGAGAACGGGCAGCGTGCCGCTCGCTTTGGAGTTTGCTTGAAAGAGTTGCTCGAAAGCGTTTGCTCGCCCTGAGCGAATATCGCGCTCAAGTTGCGTTCGAGGTATTTGGACTTCCAGGCAAAGGCTGTGTTTCCAACTACAATGCGGCGACCGATTGTTAGTAAAGCGAAATGTTCTTAGTGAACTGTATGCGAAGTTGAATTGTAAGTATATGTCGCTTATCTAACCCACTTCCTTCCAGTGGGTGCCCCTACATGAATATGTAATAATATAATTAAATCCTTCAGGCCTGTATAACTACACCGGAGGACAGAATAACTGTACATTTGTAGCGATAGGTCCAGAAAGTATTTCTCGGCAGGAAGCAATTTTAATTCGGACCGTCAATAAATACTTTCGAAATTATTTTTTTATTGTGTGTTTGAAATAAAAATTTAGTATATATTCTTGATAAAAATACTGTTTTGGATGTGATTTGTATACATGGTAATTATTTGGAATAAATTCAAAAAATTTCAAAAAGATGACTTCAGGAGAGAACGCCATAGCTCTCGTGGTTCCTCCCTGGATCCGTCACTGTACGGACAATGGCTCCTTGACTTCGATATTCAACAACATTCGGCAATTCTTGAAAATTCTAGTTCCATTGCGTTCTTCAAAATTTTATTTTTGTGCATCCTCTCTGTATGCGACGCCTTCAATACTCATTTGAAGCTTTCGGTTACAATGATGTAGCATTTCGTGTTTCGTATTAATATACAATGTGAAACTGAGTAAAACTAAGCTTAAAATACCATAACGTGTGTGTGAATTACCATTGTCATAAACTGTTTTTTTCTTGAAACTACATGGAATATATAGAAATGTACTTCTCCTCCTCCTTCATAATAACCAATAATTTTGATTTCGCTCAAAATACCGGTTATCATTACTAATTTACTCGTACATACGGACACCATTTGTATTAAATTCATCCAATCCTGTAAACAAATTAGTTTTACATTTTGGCCATAATAGTTTCGACTGTGATATTTTCTACTACATTTTTGTTCACACCATCCTCCTATTGAGAGACTTGAACGGTTAGTAAGGCAGAGATTAATTTCAATATCTCTGACCTAATGCTTGTGTAAAAATACCAAAAAGGTTTTCCATTTACAACATGAAACAATTATTTGGTATCATAAAGGGTTCAATTAGTATTTCTATACGAAAATCACAATGTGATTTAACTTTCCCTTGCCTGACTAGTGAACAGTACATGGCAACACCTCTCCTGTGATTAGAAAGAGTGCGTTCCAAGTTGCATCAGGGAAAGGAGAACGCTCGTCAACAGCGGCCCAAAAAGAGATAAAGGGCTAACGAGGTGACCAATATTTCGTGCGGGCGCCGCGCGCCAGGAGACAAAGATAGGCGCTGCGGCCTTGTCGCTCTTTCTGCGCCGCTGTCGTCGCTGCCGCCGCCGCCGCCGCCTTGAGGCGCACTGCGTCATTTCACTTTCTGCGCGTCGCGACGTCGCTGCCTTTAGGATGGCTTGTGGGCGTCTTGGCCCGCACGAGGCACAGGTGGAGTGTGTAAGCACGCGCGTTGTGTCGAAAGATTAACCTTTGTTATAATAAGCTTTAACCTTCCACTTTCAATATATATATTCAGTTCAATCATTTCCATTACCTTATTCTGAAAATAGCCTCTACTTTCTTCCGTATATAATTCCCATCATTAAAAGGTTTATCATGATCAATGTTTCGTCTTAGTTTAGAAGGTATAAGGATTTCATGGGAAGGTTAACATGAATGTGGATATGTTACTCACATAGTCCGTAGGCGTGCTGTCCGTATTTTCCGTAGGCGTTCCTGTTGGCTTATGTTTTTATGCCCTTCCCTTCCCTGGAATGGTGATGGTTTGCCCTTTGCGTGTCTTTGCGTGAGTGATAGTATGGTATTCATCGAATGTGAATAATGATGATAATACTGAATGCATACTTACGTTTAGGATGATGTTCAGATGGCACACGTGGATGAGGATGTTTGAGAAGCCAAACATAAAAATCTCGAAGTGAAATCACTTGTTTTTCCAAATCCTTCGATTCCGCGTACGTGGCCAGTGCTCTACGCGGCTGAGCCTCCAAGGCCGAAACGTCTTTGACGGGAACACAATCTGACGCTGATTTCATTATGCAAACCAATGCATGCGTCGGACGAACTACATTACTAGAAAATATACATTGTATTGACTTCTTTTTCAACCTGACTTCAAAAAGTAATTAGTTTCGGCGAAAAAATAAAAATATTTTGTAGACTGCAAGACAAATATATATTACCTTACTTTTAAAGATGGTTGACTAAATTTATCTCATTAATAAATGTATGGTATCAAAAGTGAATAGCTAAGAAAAACGTACTCATGATTTGTGGCATCGTTGTAATTTTATATGAAACTACTTCGGGAATAGAATCTCTTAAACTATTTTGTGTGCAAATGATATGAAATTAAAACAAAAGTGATTTCAGATTACCTTGTTCATACAATTGTTTTGTCTCTTATGATGAATATTTTTTCTCTTTTAAATGTGTTATCAATTTGCACGTTAAGTAGCCAACAAGCAATCATTAATATCTTTCAATTAAAACATAGACTTTTTTCTGGTGTTCTGCAATTTTCAAAAATGATAATGTTAACAAGAAGTGCATTTTGCTGACTCATAACTAACGTTGATATATTTAGTAACTATCCGTTAAAAAATCATAAAGCCATAAAAGTAGCACTTCAAACTGTATAAGGCAAATCCAGAAACTTGATTTTTTATGGTCTTATTTCAAAGCTATTACCTAACAGACTTGTGGCAGTCATTGGTAGGATTTTTTAAAAACTTTTTACACATTAAAGCCATAATGTCTATTTCTTCACCTGTTGGAATTTTAAAAATGGTGTGAATCGCGTCGTTTCGACACATACTAGGGCGCCAAAAGCAATCTTCCATATTACTTAATACAAAATATTTTAGATGGTTTTTGATATTGAATTTACTACTAGAGCGCCAGCTTGGTATGAAATAGATTTAAAAGAACTTTAAGAATTATTTATAGATAATTTGTCTAAAGCTAACGCTGAGCGACTTCACTAAATCAATATTTTTTGATTTGTCGAGGCAATAAATTTTTTTTTTCTTTTAGTGTCTTTTCTACGTGGATCTTGAATAAACATGAACACCTATATATCTCATTTAATCTGTTTTTGGGAGGTTGATTCGGTTGATTTGCATTGGGGAACTGAATTTTCTTTTTGTGGTAAACATAATGTAACTTGGTTGAGATTTGTTTGCTCTTATTTCCATAGTACTGTAGTCTGTAATTTGTTCATATATATTTCCGATGGAATATAAAAGCCGCTTCTGAATAAATGTCTGAAGTGAGGACTGAATTACCTTTAGTAACAAATCAACTCAAAGATTTTAGGTATTAATGCACAAAGGAAAACTCCTTTTCACAGACACGGCTACTTTTAGCGTAAATGAGAAAACAGAATGACTGACCCGCTCGCTGTCAAAACGTCTATCGACATTCGAAGTGATGAAGCACCTACCTATGCAAAACTGCTACGTCCTTGCTAATATCGCGCAATACAGATGGTCCGTGTGTTCTGCGCTAAGTAAGCGCATTCATTGGACGGAAAATGGATCATGGCTGTGCCTATAACTCGGCTACCGGTCGATACCGCGGTCAGATTACCTAACGGAGTTCCCCCACCAGCCATCTCCCATTAGGGCTTTGATTTCAGCAGTCGGCTCGTTCGCCGTTCATTTCGGTGAGCGCTTCGCTCTCGACATATGACACTTCAATTGCCACTCCCGTTATCTCACCACTTTCATTCCCTGCCCTTTTCTCTTCACCTACGTTGTTCACTATTCCCATACATCTCCCCTCTTCCCTTTTCCGCTCGTGCCTTATTCAATTTACATTCACTTATTTCCTATCCTCTTTCTTCTTCCTTGCTTCTTCTCTTTCCGATCTTTTTTCATATTTCCCCCTCCTCTTCCATCGCTTACTACTCCTCTTAAATAATCTCCACTCATCTACTAACACAGCTCTTTCCCAAGTCGCTCTCCTCTCGCATCCCCTCCCCCCTTTCCCCTTTCTCTCTTGGGGAGCGTGAAATCTTCAGAATTTATGATCTGCTTTGTGCAGAACCATTCAGTAAGTTGCAGCTACTACTGAATAATAATAATAATAATAATAATAATAATAATAATAATAATAATAAATCTATACTAACGATTTAAATATGCTCATAAATTGATGGAAAGCTAAGCTACCTCCGGTCTTCAGACAGGTGTCACTAGTATTATTAGATGCTTAGAGAAAAACGAAAGAATGAATTTCTAGTATTCGATTGTGTCATTCCGCCTATTTCATAGTCCGCATACCGACTGAATACTCATTCTCAGTGCGTCACAGCTTACGACATGCAACGGCAAGACTCCGAGAAACAGGCCGGTCGCCATTAATTATTGCTATTCACTTGTTGCTTTAAGAACAGCACCATTTTTTTATATTTTTGGTTTGTAAAGAACTGTTGTACTGTGTAGTGTAAATACGTTATATTTTTGCAATATATGTGAAAACAGTTATTTTGTGTTATTGAACAGTGTGCGTCCTACATTTTCAAAAACAATTTTGTGGGGTTTTGTTCAGATTCATTTTTTTTGCTGCAGATCCCAAAATAATATTCTCTTCCCCCTTCTCTCCCCTATCATAACGTATCACCGCCCTTCCCCTATTGACATCCTCTCGTTTCTCTGTTCCAAATGTCTCCTCTTCCCTTCTCCCCCACCCAAACTGCCCAATTCCATTCCCACTTCTCTTCCCCTCTCTCCTCTCCTCTTCCTTTCTCCCCACCCAAACTCTCCAATACCATCCCCACCTCCCTTCTCCTCTGTCCTCTCCGAGTACTCCATCATCGTCATCGCCGAGTCATTGAGCGCCCGCCACGCCTTGGCGTCGTGCCCGTGCGGCGCGGCGCGGCGCGGCGCGGCGTGGCGTGGCGCGGCCCGGCCCGGGGCGATGGCGGCGCCGCCCGGCGGGCCATTCGTTAACCCACGACGGCTACAGCAGCGCGCCCTGGATGGCGAGCCCTTACAAGCACATTGTTCGGAATAGCTCTCGCGTCGTGCTCTTCGGCGTTCGCCACCCCTCGCGGGAATTTCGCCGAAGGGGAGGAGGGGAAACGTGGAGTCGTGTTAGTTTGGTCTGTGGAGACTGCGGCTCAGACACAGTGACCAGCTGGGATGGGAACGTTCCAGAAAGAAGGTAGTCAAAAATTAATTCAAGTTGTTGATAAAAGATTCAATATTACTCAGCGATTGAAGTAATTGTTGGAATACTCAAAGTAAATATGTAAATACGTAATGTACGTGTCTAAAACGTGTTACCAGTAGATAAAAGTAAATGTAGAAATAATTCATATGAGGTTTATTTTGTTATATTACTGTACTTTTAGTTTCACACACTCAATAATCACTGTACATATAGAAACTGAAATATGAAAATGATCTACGAAAAAATATGTACACATTTAACTCGTTCATTTGTCAACTTTCATCCAGTAGATACAGCTTTAGAATAGGTAGTAAGCGTTAAGTCTGTGTCTTCCGCCATAGCAGGTTTCCAAATTCTTGTTAAAAGGAAAACTAAAAAAAGTCTTAGTTCTTTTTTTACTCAATTAATGACTATCATTAATTGAAGGAAAGGTTTCTTTAGTTCACTCCTAGGATATAGGATACACATTCTTCTGCATTCCTTTTTGTTTTGTTCCATTTAAGTAAAATAATCTGTAACTCATTCCCAAACCTTGTTTTAAAATTTTACTCTTTTGAGTCTCTAATCTCGTGTCAAGTTTTTGCAATAGCGAAATGTATCGTTCGGTCTATCGGGTACGGCAGTGTGAGTATTCCTTGGGGTTTATAATTACTCGACCCTGTTCTGAGGAGACGTTCGAGGGAAGGGTTCGTGGTTCTGCGGCTGGGAGCGTCCATGAGCTCGCCCTGACCAGATTTCCCGCGGACGGCGGAGTGGGCGATTGACCTCGATCCTCGGAGGGCGTCGTCGCCGCAGTGGAATCCGCACTTTGTTGCTATCCCATGTCCTCTTGGCCTACTTGCGAGTTGAGAGGTTTTATTCTGTTAAAGTTTGAGACCGAAACTTTCCGCGGGAGGATGAAAGTCGCTTTACGTTCCACTGAAAATGAGCAAAATGTTTGTCATTGGATGGTGGGGAAAATGAAGAGGTAGGCAGTTTTTATATATATTTTTGTGCTCAATCGCTGAAAATTATGAAAATATTTTCAGTGAAGTTCGTATTAATGTCGAGAGAAAATAATTCTTCGTTGGAATTATTGCATTAATATTTTGAAATATTGTAATTTAAAATATTAAAAATTAAAATATATGGTGTTTGTGTGGGTGTTTGTTCTATAGTAACTGTTGATATTACTGGACCAACATCCTCTCAAATCTCATTCGTATGCACGAACACTGTCAGCAGCCGAAAAAAAAAAAAAAAACAACAATAAGGAAATCTCTGAAACCTTTACCCAAATTCTGTTAAACCCATACACGTGTTACTGGAAACCCGATATATGTTATTGTTGGCGGATAGTGGCATTGTTGCTAAGCTTCGCCAGGCGAGGGGACGGCTATACGCAGCCACCAGAGCGGTCGAGATAAGCAGGGCTGAGGAGGTGGGAGGAACGACAGTGAGGGAGGGGCAGGAGGGTCTACTTAATAGATGATTGTTATGCATAATTACAATGCAGGATAATTCTATCTATATAGTAATAGTAGTTATGGTAATTATATAAATATAATAAATTAAAAAAAAACTTGTTTTCCTTTACAAATATACTGAATTAAATACGTAAATAATTGGATGTGTATCTATATTAATGTTCATTTAAGCCGTGAGTTTATTTTATTCTATTATTTCATGTTGCATTTCACCATTGTGGAGAAATTTTAACACGATATGAATCATGATGCTACTAATGGAAACGGTTGCCCCAGACTGGTAACTAGATAGGCAATCCGCTGTACGCTGCTGCTCTACGGGTCAATACGGGAACTAAACACACACGAAGGACGGGACACGCTAGAGCACGCATAATTATTACTCAAAAGAAATGGTAATGTCATATGCGGGTGAATACACCCCCCCTATTGTATGACCAGAAAGTATGTCTGCGGGAAAAGATTAGGTACAATTATCATGACAGGACCGAATGTTGTAACTTCATTTCATCTACTAAAACGAACCTTTTCTTCCGGAGCGTGTTTAATTGCAATTCTTTCCATTATCCTGGGAGATATTGGTATTTGGGTGAACATACGCTCACTTGAATACGCTATTGTATCTATTCAATTGGACGCTGAATTGTTTGCGCCGACGCATTGAAGTAGGATTTATCGTTTGTATTTGAATCTGGTCACCGAAGCTATATTGCCTTTGTGTGAATAATCGTCAAACTACCGTATTTTTGCATCAGTCTACTCCGAAAGTCTCGCCATTGTTATAGATTTTATCATTCACACACTGTTTCATTTCCTTCAAATTGTTGGAATAAAGTCAGTAGATTATTTGGAAACGAAAAAATCAATGCGACAATCTGTTGTCATTAATGTTAATAATCGTTCGAAAATTAATGTTGAATTTATTTTTAATGTTAGTAATTTATGGGTATTCATGATTACCTTAAATATCAATCGAGCCAACTGTTTTGCAATATAATTAAAATAATATTGAGTCCCCCTTGCATTTCTTTTCATTCTTTACTTCAGATTCAAAATGTGTTTTCATTTTTATGAGTTGGAAAGAACCTTTAATACGGATACTATCACATGTAAGATTGTAAGCCTCTTATAAGTCTCAATTTTTCGTGTGGATAAATTGATTTCAATAAAATCAACGTTTCAGTTCAATTTGTAAACTTTCTACGAGACACAGAGTACAATCGTTTCATTTGATTAAAAATTCAGAGAAAATTTGTTTAATGATAATAACAAAAATCAATTGGCTTTGTTTTTTTCTCTCCAAATATCTGTGTATCACGTGTACCATTGCTAATATAATTATTTTTTCAATCTGCTTTTAAAGCAAAATATTATTTTCATATATTTTGCCCTCAAAAATATGGATAGTCTATTCAGTTTTTATTATTTTAAACTCGTTTAATTTGTAAATTAACGAGGGATAAATACCGAGTTATTTACCGTGTACAAGCCACATACTACGGAAGTTCCAATTTTATTTTGTTCTCATTGTGATCACTAATTTAGAGAAATAAAAAATAACAGATTGCAATACCGAAACTAGAGATCACAACAGAATCTCTATAATCTATAACGGTTTAATCGAAGTAATGTGTAGTATTACCGACATAATTCGTGCGACTCAACTGCTCGTACGCCTAACACTGCATTACGTTTGAACGAGACCCCTTTGCGCTGCGCAGATGTTCACGCTAATGTCGGTCTGGGCTTTCTAACCAGACGTACGTTCCCCTCGCCGGCGGTGGGAGGCGGGCGGGGCAAAACTGCTCCTCCAGGATCATTTTCGGTCGAGCGCGTGCGAGGGCTTAACCCGCATTATCCCGGGCACGCGCGCCCCGCGGCGCCTGCGGTTACGTAAACGGAGTTTGCCCTGTTCTGTTCCAGGTGAGTGAGCCGACGCCCCCGGCGCCCGCTGCCCGGCGCCCGCCGCGCCGTCCTGCGGTGAGTCGAAGAGGGTGCCGCTCCGCCCTGCCCCGCTCCGCTCCGCCCTGCCCCGCTCCGCTCCGCCCTGCCCCGCTCCGCTCCGCCCTGCCCCGCTCCGCTCCGCCCTGCCCCGCTCCGCTCCGCCCTGCCCCGCTCCGCTCCGCCCTGCCCCGCTCCGCTCCGCCCTGCCCCGCTCCGCTCCGCCCTGCCCCGCTCCGCTCCGCCCTGCCCCGCTCCGCTCCGCCCTGCCCCGCTCCGCCCTGCCCCGCTCCGCCCAGCCCCGCCCTGCCCCGCCCCACCTCGCCCCGCTCCGCCCCGCACCGGCGCGGCGCGGCTTTGCATTGGATGCGCTGCCGCACGGGCCGGTTGCAGGAGGTACTCTTGACAGGCCGTTACTCCCTGCTAATGAAGTGTGTTGGAACCTTCTGGCCACCGCTAGAACACTACGTTGACTCGTTGGAATGGAGAGCGGGAGACTGAGAATGTAGAAGACAGCTGTTCGAGGAAAGCTGAACGCGAATTAATGAAAGGAGAGTAGTAATGAAATGGGAATAGTGATTACGCTAGGGATGATGTGTTAAAATGTCATATAATTTAATTTCTTGGTGAAATAGCGGGAGTGTGGGGTTAGGTCATTAAAATATCCTTTGTAGTTACTGTGTTTCCGTTAGAGCCGTTCAATTGACCTGCTTCAGGGCATTATAATACGATTGATCATTAACGCGTATTTAATAATTCATAGCTTTTAGATCAAATTTCATTAAACTAAGAGGTCAAAATCAACGCGGCAATCAAATTTCTTTGTATTTTGTCAGTTTACTTTCTGCGGCCGTAGTTACAGAACTATCAGTACAACCCTACTTTCATAAATACCTAAAATACACGTATTGAAACGTTATTACTGAAATAAATAATATTTTAAAAATTTTAAATAGTATTTAATATATCTCGGAGAATATTGTGTAGTACGAATTATAGACTGTAATTGAGCCTGTCCTGTGACTCGAGGCTGGGTTTGAACTTCGCATTAACCCTACAATGTTTCAGTTTGGTTTGTGGAATTGGGGAATTTTGAGTCCCTCAAGGACCATCGCCAAACCTTAATCCTTTCCAAATCCTTACCGGTAACTAATGCGCTGTATTGCTACCTCCTGCATGCTCACGATCTAGCTTCCGACTCCCAAACAACTACAAGCGGCGAGATGGGACCATGGTCTCCGACATATTATAATATTATATTAAGGACCAATTGAAGGTCAACTTCGGCGTGAAGTTACGTGAGTTCTCGGATCGACCCAGAAAGAGGTGGGATACCGTGGAGGTCCTGGTAGCTGCTTGAGTATCCTACAGATGACATCCGAGTGGGAGAGGAGCCAATGGAAAGACGCTCAGGCTTTAAAGAAAAGAAATGCATATTATAAACTGTCATTTAATTTGCATCTGTCTTCAGTGTACTTCAGTATAAATTGTTATAAAATTCAAGGGCATCTAAAGGGGGTCGAAAATAATAAGTTCTTGCAAATAAACAGTCGTTGAGGGACGTTTCTTTTATTGGAGTTACACATGTGGCATTTACGTACTTCTCATTGAAGTTACATGAAACTCAGGCGTATTTCATATGTGCAACTCGGTTAATATGAAATTTCTAACTTCATGTTCACTGGTATAAAGGTATCACTTCAGACCCCTGTGTAAGCCCTTGAAGTACATAGAATTTATTCTCAGACCCTGTATATGATGTAAGAGATAATTGTATTGATTGTCCGATTCCTGGAAATGTATATTCCCCTCTTCCATGTTAAATCCAATGTCAGCCACATCCAACGTGTATTCATAGTAGCAGCAACTGTTCTCGTTTCGGATCCGAAACACTGTTACTGCGCTCTAGACGAAAACATCAATTGGATAATAGAAACGGGATAACGTGATAATTCCCGGCTCAGGTGTGCAGGCGGTTTAACGCAATTGGGCGCCGTAATTCGTTTGCATCAGGCCCCGGGCGTCGCGTCGCGGCGTCGCGTCGGGCGGGTGGTCGGGGGCAGCAGCGGACACGGCCATCCTCGCCACTCGGTGCGCCCGCCCGCCATCTTGCGCCGCCGCGGGCGCAGGGCTGCGCGCGGCGCGAGCGAAGTGTTTGGGGAGTCGCTGATCCACGTAATGCCGTAACTGAATTTCTTGGCGCAACTTGGGCCCGCTGCGCTGCCGCCACCGACGCCGCGGGCTCTGTAGTATTCGTCCGCCGCGGGGCGCGCCAAGTTTCCCGACGCCTTTCGCGCGTTCACCGAAGCCTCCACCGCCACCGCCAGCGACTCCACCACGACGCTGTCGCCGCAACGCTATCACAACCTCCCGTGCCACACTTGCCACTTCCGTAGCTGTCGTTAGATGCAGTGTCCTGCTGATGATGCCCATCTCTCTGTCATTGCCACAGAGGTTATCGTCATAACTATCACCTACAGTGCTTCCAGGTTTAATCAGTTAGCTCTCCGAAGCCACTCCATTGTCCGTTCTATCGTATTTCTCGTGTTCTCTATAAATCCCACTATACGATATCCTCTATCTAAACCTAGCTGGTCATTTTATTGTATTCTACAATTTCAAAAACCGGAGAAAATGCCATTCTTGTGTCAGAGATTCTCTCCTATGCTTTCTCTCTCTCTCTCTCTCTCTCTCTCTCTCCTGCTACATTGTTTTTCTTTTTGCTTCATCTTTGCACTTCATACTTTGTTCACCGTTGTATCTGCTTCTGTCGTGAAGCCCTTCTTCTGCCATCTCCCATTTCAATATCTCTTGCGCTCTCTCTTTCTCCTTTTTCTCTCTTTCTTTCTCCTTTTTCTCTCTTTCTTTCTCCTTTTTCTCTCTTTCTTTCTCCTTTTTCTCTCTTTCTTTCTCCTTTTTCTCTCTTTCTTTCTCCTGTTTCTCTCTTTCTTTCTCCTGTTTCTCTCTTTCTTTCTCCTGTTTCTCTCTCTTTTTCTCCTGTTACTCTCTCTCTCTTTCTCCTTTTTCTCTCTCTCTTTCTCCTTTTTCTCTCTTTCTTTGTCTCGATTACGTTGACACATTTCATTCATCATAACACTTCTCGGTTTGTTAAATGGTGCCGTCCCAATCACTTTTCCTCTGCTTTTACAGTTACTTTTCTCAACACTTTTATCATTCAACATTCTCCCCTATACTACGTAGCATTTCTACGCTGCTATTCTTCCTACTTCGCCTCGCAAGTGTTCTTGCCTTCTCTGTCTCTTCTCTCCACCCGGCTCGCAGCGTGGCTCGGTGCGCGCGCCGCTTCCCCTCCGCGATGTCTGCTTGTTGGCCTTCCGCGCCGCGCCGGGGCCTTCGATGCATGAAAGTCGTTTGTTAAACACCCCCGGAGCTCTTCCTGCGGAGACGCGAGTTAAATCGGGTCGTCTACAAAACGCTGCTTGCTCGGATTCTACCCGTATTAAGGCGGATGGAGAGTGACATTTTAACTTTTTTTCTCAAAAGGCGGAAACAAGGAAATGGTATAATTCGTTAGGTTTTTATTTCCCTTCCCAAATTGCCATAACAAAAGAATGCTTTATTTCGCTTCCTTATTAGATTTCCGTGCTGCTTTGCGAGCATCACGTGAAAACAGATTCTACGGGACCCTGCATATCTAAAAAAGTGTTCTTTGAATTTGTTTTTCTCTTGCAATTGGGACTACACTTCCAGGTCAAAGCGTTTCTTTTAAATTGTATATCCTTTACCACAACAGAGCAAAGCCGCAGGCCTATCGAATTTACAGCAGTAAAGAAAAATAAAGATATATTTTTCTCCTAACATTGTGGCAGTTCATGGGCTCCCACTGTTCTCTAAACTGTTTCTGTGATGATGTTCAATGCAACGTTATGACTTTGATCTCATTTCTCTAGCTATTCATTCGGAAAACAATTTCATTAATGATAAAATATATTCGAGAAATCACACTTCAATGAAAGCGTTTTATTATTCAATCTTTCTTGGATCTCTTTTTATATTTCCACATTTATTTCATTGGACCTCTTTTCTGTCGAGGAAACGAAACCTCTGAGGTATTATCGAGGCCATTATTATATAATAGTGTATAAAAATATATAAGAAGGGGTTGGACGCGGACGGACAATGAAAGGGGGAAGGGGTAGACGCGAGCGGGGAACGATAGCGGGGAGGGGTGGACAAGGGTGGGGAACGACAGAGGGGAGGGGGGTGAACGCGGGCGGGGAACGATGGCGAGGAGGAAATCGATAGGGGCGGGGAACGATATGAGGGCGGGGTGTGAATGTGAGCGGGGAACAATTCTGGGGAGAGGGTGGACGCAGGCGAGGAACGAAGACGGGGAGGGGTGAACGTGGGTGGGGCACGATGGCGAGGAGGGGATGGACGCGGACGAGGAACGATATCGGAGTGGGTGTGGACGCGGGCGGGGAACGATAGCGGGGAGAGTCGGACGTGGGCGGGGAGCTATAATGGGAAGGGGTGGTCGCGGGCGGGGAACGATGGCGAGGAGGGGATGCACGCGGACGAGGAACGATATCGGAGAGGGGGTGGACGTGGGCGGGGAACGACAGTGGGGAGGGTCGGACGTGCGCGGGGAGCAATAGTGGGAAAGGGTGGACGCGGGCGGGGAACGATGGCGAGGAGGGGATGCTCGCGGACGAGGAACGATATCGGAGAGGGGGTGGACGCGGGCGGGGAACGACAGTGGGGAGGGTCGGACGTGCGCGGGGAGCAATAGTGGGAAAGGGTGAACGCGGGCGGGGAACGATGGCGAGGAGGGTGACTGCGGGTGGCTCGGGCGGTGGCTGCAGCAACCGGCGCCTGCGTGCAATATTCGTAATTGTGCGGCGAGATTAGCTGCGTTCGATGGCTTCATTTGGGCGCAGCGGTCAGCGCGCGTGACCCATCCGCCTGCCGTGCGGTGACGTGCGGCGGGCGATGGTCGGTCGCATGAATCCTGCAGGACGTTTTGTTTCGTTACCGAGGCACGAGCACTGAATATAAAGGTCCGTAGCCATTGTAATTTAATGAAACAACTCTGTGAAGCATAATTTTAAGTAGTGAACAATATACTGTTTTTATAACCTAAGAAACGGCTGACGTGTTCTTTTCTGTTGGAGAGACCCAATGGAGATACATTGCACATTAACACAAAAGATATTATGTTATATATGCTATTTAGTAAAATATTAGAATAAATAACGTTTTTCTAAAGTCTTGCATCGATGAGTGAATTTGGAGAGAAGTAAATTTCAAGCGTACAAATATAGGCTTCAAAGCAATTGCGCAATTCGAGTGAAAAAGTAGGTATGTCTATCGTAGATCTACGAATGAAAATAAAATTCGCCATTCTCAACAGAAGCGATCTTGGTAATCTTCTTAGAGGCGTTAATAGAGTCGAACACATCCTCTCCATTCGTTTTTGTTTCTTACATTAATGTTTAATTTATCCTTTTGTAAATCAAGAAATGTTGGTCAGGAAAACGCTGCGATGCAGGAGAGCTGTAGCCACGCCGTGCTTTTCCCGTTCTCTTCCTCTCCATTTCGCGATTCCCGTTATCTGCCTCTCGTCCCTGAGCTTCGACAGGGGCCGCGGAGCGGGAGATTCTCAGGACGACGTGTTTTTCTTCGATTTGCGGAAGCCATTGTCTTTTCGCCGCTGCGTGGGAAAGCATCTTTTGTCTGGCGCGGCGATACACATTGAATGCCTGAACAATACCGCGCACGAAATGAATGTTTTTTTTTTCCTTTCCACTGCTTACCCAGAGGGAGCTTTTATGGCTTTATGTAGGTCAGAGGCGAGCGGAAACCTTTATCGCTGGGCTCCAAGTACCTTAAGAGGAGCTTTTGCTGCGAGGTTTTTATTTTCTGAGCTACAGGTCAGAGTCAAACGGGTCGAAACCCACGTTTTCATATTTCAGCCGTGCCGAAGGTCTGGTCATTCGAACAGATAGGAATGAATGGAGGGAGAAATTGAAAAAAAAATTGCGAAATGAGGAAGACGAACCACTCGTCTTTTTACAATCTCGCCTGACGAACACTCCGTTAGAAGAGAAAGTTATGTAATTGTACAAAGGGCAACTGCGAATTCTTGTCAGAAAATTCTTATTGCCGGGCCCGGGTAACGAAAAAGTAACGAAATCCTATTGCTAAATTTAAGGGAAAATATTCTTTAACACGCGCTGTAGCGAGAATCCATTTTTTGTTGGTTCTTGATTGCGAAAACTCGATTGACGGCAAAACGCCTGTCCGTCCGTCTGTGGTCAACACAAGCTGCTAAACCGTTTAGTCAATTTTCTTCAAAATTGATTTTCCGTAATTGACCTGAATGAACTTGTGGCGTTAGGAATTTTAAATAGATATTTTGATTTTGAAGGTAGGTCACATGAAGCCTCAAAACATTCTCAGATTTTTTCAAAAACGGCACCAAAGTTTTTGATCAAACTTTGTCCTCGGATAGCGTTAAAAAAGGCTTAACGCGAAAATTCGAGACAGGTCGCGCGGTGGTTGTCTCATGTTCGTTGAAATCAGAGATTTTTTGAAAATTGAAAAACGTGCAATTTTTGGGAGGCGTCTTCCTACAACTGTAATATAGAAGATAGATTTTTTCCTTAATGAAATCTCTTCCTTAAAGACGGATCTTTAAATAAGTTCGTGTTCCATTTTTCGAAAAATGGGTAGTTTTCGTGTAATTTTGTACGAAATATAGGCATTTTTTCTCAAAAAGCGCTCAAAATTTGTTCTTTAAGTTTGCTCCTATTTTTTATCGTTCTTTATTACATACAAAGTATTAGTCCCATTTTCGACTGTTGTGAAAATGCCGAAAAATGAATACTGAAAACTACAAAATTAGAGATTGCAAATTTTGCATCAAACAGTCTGTTGTCAAAATCAGCTCTTAAAAAAAGGTCATGTATATTTTTTTGAGAAAACGAGCTGATTTCGTTTACTTAGTGTCGGAAATTCGTGCAATTTCTAAAAAAGTTATGTTCTCAAAACATTCGCAAATTTGTTCATGAAAGTTTCTCCTAATATGTTACAACGTATGGTAAATGAATAAACAAACTAGTCATGTTATTGCATGGCACAGACTTCCTTGCACTAGTTAGTTTTAGAATCTCTTTAGTCTCGACTAGCTATTGTGTTATGTCTTATTCTCTTCCCAGCTGCTCTCTTCCCCCCCCCCCAGGACATTTTTTTCACATTTTCTCAATTTGTTGGCTGCCTAATGCTAGAACTGAAACAACCATGCGCTTATGACTGTTATAGAAGTTCAAATTCCCTGTCCGACCCGGGTGGCCAATGTGGTTAAATGTCGGGTACGGACTCAGGGAGGAATGGGTCGTTGGTTCGATCCTCGCTGAGAGATAATTGCCGCAATTCTGTGTTGCCGCACAGGACTATTGAGAATTCCGGAAATTTTATTGGAAATCATTTGAATCACTTCTACTCACAAATACAATCGGGATAAATAAACTAAAAGTGTCTGTATGTTATTTTCGAATTTTCAAATTTTAAACAATTTTTCACCTCTCTTGTTCGATCTGTAAAACATGTGTCGCATCAAATCAACGTATATCTTTCAGTGCTTTTGTATGAACTGCTTGAAGTAAACTAATGAATCTATAGACTTGAATTTTAATTACATTGTATACAATACCCATGGGACTGACTTGGATATCCTTAACTGCTGGCCGGGAGAGGTGTAACTAGGTCGAGTTCTGTCGCTGTTTGGAGAATTCTAGAAGCCGACTGCCTTGATCGGTATGTTTGCGTGGTTTCTACGACCAACACCAGCCGAATCCCGGTGCAGAACCCTTACCAAACGGGCCACGGCCCGCGCACCATCTTTTCTTCCCATTTCTTGTCGTATCCTACTCTTTACGTACTCAGGTACATGCACCAGTACTTCCGAAGATTGCGGGAGACCGGGCGGGAGCTCAGAGCATGTTCCGGATGGGGCGATGTCCCTTTGGGGAGAGGTACCTGGTTGGGGAAAATCCCGCAAGCTGATGGTAGGTTGGCGCCGGATTTACCCATCGATGAGAAGATCACAGCTATCTCACAAGAGAAAAACGCGTACTACACTTACGAGATTAATGGCCTAAGCAGTTGACGCGCCCGCAAACTCAATCAATCAACCCAACAGCTATCGGCCCGTCTGCGGACAACTCTAGCACCTAAACCGTTCAGCCGATTTTCTTCAAACTATATTCCCTGATCGATCTGAACGGACTGGAGACGGGAATTTCTAACGGATATTTTGATTGTTGAGGGTTTTTACATGAATCGGGGCATTTACCTTTTTATGCTTCTGCTCGAGTTCTCCCACACGGTGTTTGTGAGGCGTAGTGGCATGAGTGTCGGCTACTTAACTCTGAGAATCTGAGTTCAGGTCTTGGAGTGGAGAAAAAAGTTGCTGGTTGAAAACAATTTTGCTGGTTTATGTAGTAGTATAATATTATGGAGCATTTAGAAAAAGTGAGAGAAAGTATGCACTTTGGTAGCATCACTTGTTTGACTCCTATTAGCAAATGCAAACGTAATAAATGGGTCCTATATTATAGTGTGGTAACATACTATCTGTTTTTCTGAAGTCCTTTCTCACGTATAAAATTATGATTCGTGAGAAACCTGTCTCGAACAAAGAAACGAGTTGAATATTCCTACGTTAATCATTATTCTGATATTTCAATATTTTAAACATTTATATACATTTTTTAGTTCTACGCAATAGGAAATTTCTGGGATTCTTTAATAATGCCAAACAAAAAATCGCACCAGAAAACAAATATTTTGTAGTGGTATTTGTGCTGAATGTGATACGTAAAATTCTAAACTAAACTATCCTGAACTAGAATAAACGTGAACTAGTCTAAACTGAACTAGTATAAAATTGTACTAGTGAATGTACTTTAATGTTCTTTATTGTATTAATATATTAGATGTATATGTGTGAAGAAGTTGCCACCAAGTTTAATGCCCAAAGAAAATTAAACTAAATATCTATCTATCTCTGACACTAAAATACACATTCATGCATTTAGTTGCGATGGCCGCCGCCCTGCGCGGCGCGTCCACAGACGTCGATTCCATTCGCGCCAGCCAGCGACCAGACGCTCGGACAAGAAGCCATCCCGGCCACCCCCGTCTGCATAGCAACGCACGAGTTGGGGGCTACAAAGGGCCCCGGCGCCTGGGAGCGGCGCTTTTGTCTCCTGTGTGAATGCAGAGGTGTAGTTCGCGGTCGCGCCACCCGTCGCGCTGACGTCGCCTTCGCCGCCCGCCCTCCCATCTGCCATCGCGCAAGAAGCAGCACGCCGCGAGCGGAGCGCACCGCCACCATAGCTCCAAACGCCCTCGCTGTCGCCTCCGCCCCCGCCCCCCGCCCCCGCCCTCGTCGCCCCCCGCTACCGCCCTCACCGCCAGCGCCCTCGCCGCCCCCTCCCTCACCGCCCCCTCCCTCACCGCCACCGCCCTCACCGCCACCGCCCTCACCGCCACCGCCCTCACCGCCACCGCCCTCACCGCCACCGCCCTCACCGCCACCGCCCTCACCGCCACCGCCCTCACCGCCACCGCCCTCACCGCCACCGCCCTCACCGCCACCGCCCTCACCGCCACCGCCCTCACCGCCACCGCCCTCACCGCCACCGCCCTCACCGCCACCGCCCTCACCGCCACCGCCCTCGCCGGTCCCCCCCGCTCCCGCTACGACCCTCGCCGCCGCCGCCAACGCCCTCGCCTTCGTCCTCTCCACCACCACCACCGCCGCCGCCACTGCCGATGCCGCCCTCGCCGTTGCAGGCGTGCTGTTGGCAGAGGAGCAGCTCGAAGATAGATGGAGCGGAAAAAGTTGCACAGCACTACAACGCCGAGGTGCTGGCGTCCGCACCCTTACACAATAGAGAAGGCGGGGGCGGCACCAGAGGGACTTAGAGGTGGCGGTGACGGTGACGGTGATGGTGGCGACGGGACCAGTGCTGTCGTGGAAGAAGCTGCAGCATGTGAGCTAGTTTCGAGTTTGGAGTAGTAGAATGGTCGCGCTTAATTGCACGCCAGGAGCTCTGCCGTGGGGGTGGCGCCCGGTCGTAGATCTCCAGGATTAGGACGAACGGACCCCTGCAGGAACCTTGTGCAAAATTACAAAACTCTGGGTTTGCGTGGGACACATATTTTCGAGGATAGGATATTTAACTAAATGTTAGGCATTGCTGGGTAGTAATTACATTTTCTGGATTTTTTAAAAATTTTATGCCGCATTTAATTTATATTCTAATGACTACGTTTAACGCGTGAACACGGTTCATATTTAAGAAAATCACTTGCATGAGTGATGAATCGTGCTCATGAAATAAAACCAATCCCCCTAACTTTCTTTAAAACAATAAATATAAATTTAAAAAATGCACCATTGCGAATGCGAGTATAATGTAATTGGTTTTACCCTACTCGAAGTATGTGGAGTACAGTAACTTGGATGATTCAGCAAGTTTCATTAGGAGTTTATGTTTAAAATTATGCCTTTTTCGGTTTTCTTCGGCTATTCAGGAAATATTTTTTGTCAGATGTGTATTCAAACGATAGTGTGATTGTTGCACGTCAAAAATATTTTTTCTTTCATATGCGTGTTTTATCAGTAGGTAAAATAGGCCTTCTTTACGCATTATTCGTTTCGAGGTATGCAAGCCTGGAGAGGGTGTATTCGGATGACGGTGCGGGGAGGCGAGGCCTGGGAGAGAATATGAAGGGAGAGGGAATGGAAGACGGGCCATCCCCGGGGCGAGCGCGGACGCGGAGGACAAATTGAGGGCGAGGCGACGGGCAGGCGGGCGGACGGCAATATCGGCGCTGCTGCGGAGAGGCGCTGACGGACGCCACGCACGTCCTCAACATGGCGGCCCGCGCCGCCCTCCGACTGCATTGCCGTCCACCTGTCGCTCCTCTTGCTTCGCTGTCTCCGGCCATCTACTCGCGCTTAATAAGACAATATAATTGCTTTTTTTGGCTTCGTGAGTATGAGGATGGAACTGAAAGGGTGTGAGTAAGAACTGGTCAGAATTCTTTGTTTATAGAAAAAACTTTTTACTGATACGTAATTGCTTGTTATTGCCGTCGATAGGAACTGGGTATGCACCATGTATTTTATCTAGATCGAGAAAATCATTGTTGGGAGAGAAATATGAAGTTGATGTTTTATGTTCTCTTATGGAGGGAATTATGTGAGGGAAACGTGAAAAAACACGAGTGGATTAAAAATCTAGTTAATTAGTAGATAAGTAAATCTGAATCATTAAAATTAGATAAAAACTAAAATCTTGTATATATCACTTGTATTAATGCTTGTAATGATCTAGGGGGACAAAAATCATTAGGGCTTTTTGTCGCGCGTCGATCATTAGAACTCTTAAAACGTCCTTGGTATATAAATAACTATTGTATCTATACCTCTGAGGAGAACTTATCTTTTTCTGAGATCAGGTAAAGCACAATGTAGCATCTTAGTATCATCGAGAATGTAAAATGGGTCTATAAATGCAAATAAATCAATAATGGAAGACAGTTCTAAAGAGAGACTCTTCTCACCACCTATTGTTTTGCGGGTCCCCGTGTTGATTCATCGTCAGCCATCGATTTCGTGTCCGTTGTCTCCTTTGTCTTACTTCCACACGTACCCTCCAAGTTCCTCGCCGCTTCGTCCCGGCTGTGACCGGGTTGGGCGCGCTGCCTCTTCGCATGCCGACGCGTGCGTGCCTGACGCCTGCTCTTCGCTGTCTGCCCCGTCCCCCTTCCTCACCCGCCTCCCCCCCCCTCCGCCTTGGGCGCCCTCGTTTTAATATTTCACTTCCTTCCGGTCCCCGCCGGCCGCCCCCGTTCTCAGTTTGGAAAGTAAACACTTCTTAAACTGCTGCCCTGTCGAGCACTTCATTTCCGAAAATTTAATTTAGCGCTCGCGCTGCGCTGCCGCCGCCGCCGGCACGGCCGCCGCCGCCGCCGCGGCCCTCGTCGCCGCCTCTGTCGCCGCCGCGTCGCATCGCCAGGGCAACGCCCCCGGCACCCTGCAGATGGCGCCTCTTCACTGCAGAGCTACGTCGCGCAGACGATATTCGTGTCCTCTGCCCTCTTCGTTCGGGGGCGAGGAGATCTGCTCGGAGAAGGCCCGGTTTTCGTGACCCCTCAAGGTCCCGAAGACGAGTTAGCTTCGGCCTAGCGCGTTGGCTTGTACGTAGAATAAAATTTGTTTGCGTGTGACGCAACGTACGCTACGTATGATTTATAACCAACCAGAAACTTCCATTGTGTAGCGGCGCTACTGTCGAATCTGAAAGCAAAAGAATGTCATTTTATCATTTGTTGCGCTGACCCGCTTCTCGCCGGGGTCGCCAGGAGGTTACGTGGTGTATACGTAGCTTCCGACGAGACCGCACTAACCTCTCAAATAGGTTGCTAATCTCAGGTTAATTACAAGTTTATTCAAAATCTATATACGATGCCAGTTGATCAACAAAAAACATCCATAACCTTCATTTTTAACTTTGTTTAAAATCAAGTTCCAAAAACCAAATGCGTAA
>JAHLJT010004567.1:153529026-153541262 GCA_031308135.1 Acheta domesticus
GGTCATTGTGATAGCTTTTTTCGATGTTAGTTATTTAAATTCATTAACGTTTTCGTAAATAACGACAGTGCTTTCAATACCTTTTGAAATTCCATTTTCTTCTATTAAATATTTTATACATATTTTATATAATATCATTTCTTCGAATGAGAGGTCTCATTACAACTTATTTTCTTCGCTTGTTCTAAATGAAATTTGCATTGTTTAAATAATTAACAGACGTCGCCGTTAAGAGCGGCCTTTTTTCCACTGTTGCGTTGCGATAAGGCAATGTAACAGTACTTTGTTAGTATTTGAAACGATTGTCGGTAGCATATTATGGTAATTATTAAAAATGTCGTTTCATAATTATTTAAAGTAAATTGACATTAAGTTGCATTTGAATATTATCGTAAGAATTCGTCGTAGCCTATTACATGTTCTCAGAATCACATTCAAAGTGCAGTCCCTCAGCAGCCTTCAGTCGGCGCCTCTTCGTTTCCGAGCCACGTCTTGCTGATGCGGTTCGTTACCGTTGCTCCTTGCAGGGCGAGCACAAAGGCTCTTGCCGTTCACGTGCCCTAGATGCTCTGACGGACGGCCTAGCGCGGTCTGGAGGCACTTGGTCGTCCGTTCTGTTGCGGAGAGATTGAGCGTATTGCTGTTTTTAAGATTGTTATCGGCTTGGTGTTATTTAAGAGAGAGAAAAAAATACCTGTTTCATGTCGTTTTACAGCCTGTAAAACAATTGGTAGAGATTTATCCGCTAAATGAAAACGCAAGTCTGTTAAATTATATCGCTTTGTACTCACGCTCTTAAACGGGAGCAAGTAATGCTCTTAGGCGCAATCTCGATAAGCGTAGTATTTACATAGTTTACTTTGCAGTCTTGACTACAAATGTTAATGGCGAGTAAAGATGATCTGCGTGTAAACATAAATGAACTTCTTTGCTAATATGATGTAATTGTACTCCTTGTGAGTAAAATACTAATGTCCAGAGCAATTCCTGTCACAATTGTGCGAACTTCTTTCAAGTGAAGTCTCTAGTAGTTGGCCTTGCGTCGAAATTTCGTCAGAAAGGATTGTGTGTGAAAAACAGATCCACATAAAAACGAGGTCCACACGGTGCCGTATATCTCCGGAGAGGGGCCTGGATTAGACAGCCGCCGTCTTTCCGCGACGCGGCAACGCGCAGCGCACCTGGTGGCGCGCGTCGTAACCGCGCGACGGCGATCGACGGCCTGGCAACGAGCGCGCGACGTTTACGACGGCCCCAGGCGGGCGTGCGGGGCGCGGGCCCCTTCCGAAGATCTTTGCGGCGCACTGGGCAGCATTGTCTTCACATGACTGGCGGGTCCATAGGGGGCACGGGGCCATGCCCCCTCCCAAAGGACCTAGAATTATTTAGTAATTATTTAAACAAGTTGCGTCGAAATTTCGTCAGAAAGGATTGTGTGTGAAAAACAGATCCACATAAAAACGAGGCCCACACGGTGCCATATATCTCCGGAGAGGGGCCTGGATTAGACAGCCGCATTTAGTTTCATATCTACAGTTCATAAACAATATACAACATAATAACAAATATGTTTATTATTTAATAAAAATCTACGACCCCCCCCCCCAAATGATCGGCTGGATCCGCCCCTGCTTCACATTGTTTTAGAATCTATATTGACAAAAGGAGAAGGTTCGGAACGGCTGAACAAGAAAAACAGTCTGTTTTAGGGTTTTCAAAGAAATCTTGTTATTAGTATCCTCTGTACTTTCGGTGGTGGTAATCACAGTTGCATAGGAGGAAGTCGTACCCTATAACTGCTTATGGTCGTCTTGAGTGGAATGTGCGGTAAACAAGTACCGTAACGGTTTTATCAAATGAGAATGATCATGCAAAACAGTTCAATTTGCGTCCCGTGAAATTATTTAATTGCTACTCTCAGGAAATGGAGATTCTGAACCTTCATTAGTTCTGGAAGTATTCGTCTAATATTTCACCAGTATTTTTAATAAGCTTTAGGCGTTAGAAATTCGTTTTTAGGTTAATTATATCTTATAGGTCCATATTCTTGTTAGATAATCACTTTTTTAAATCTAAATTGATATGTTACATTGATAAATTAAAGTAGTAAAATGAACATTTTAAACCATTTTACTATTTTAATGTATCGAGATAATATGTTAATTTAGATTTTTAAAAAAGCGATTGTCTAACAAGAATGTGGACTTACAAGTTATAATTAAGCTAAGCAATCAGAGGACACTCTATACCACGGTAGAAAAAGTGAGAAATTATTTTTTCAAAACTGTACCGAGGTATGACAAAATATGATAATCCTTCTTAATGATTTTCATAGGTGATTCTAAAACATGATGCGTCCAACTGCACCACAGTTAAGCCGTTTGTGCTGCTTTGACGACAGTAGTTTTTTGCGTGTTGTATTTAATATTGAAGAAGGATAATTTGTTACTAGATTATATTTTTTCAAAACTTGAAAGACGCTAAATTACGAGCCAAAAATTCAATTTATTGAAAATGTTATCCTTATTTCATTTCTCTCATAAGGGAAAATGAAGTTGCAAGTTCCGTCTTGCCAGGTCTTCACTCTTCCCCTTGCTCTCCGCCATCGCGGTGTCGTCCTAATCTAATGGTATATTTTCCGCTTGGGTGCGCGTGGCGACCTTATCCAGGGCGAGAGCGACCTTTCTGAAGGCGGGATGGGAGGGGAGTGGGAGCCCCATCGTTACTCGCTTTGTCGCAGGTAATTACTTTGTCCCCGTCCGCCCGTCCCGGCGTCTCTCCCTTCAACGTCGTGTTCGCCGTCACCGGCGCTGCCTGCGCCGTCGCCCGCACCTTCCCTCCCGCCCAGGCGCTCACCGATTTCGACGCTCTTCCATCCTCCTCTGGACCCGCTGACTTAGAAGTACCCGTGGTTCTACGTCCGCGTCGATAATGTCACTCGTCCTTCAACTGCTGTATCCTCACGTAGCGGTTTTCCGACCGCCAGCGTGGCCGTAGATACACACTATTCTCTTCACAAATTCTGCCTGGAAGAGCTGAATTGCGTTGGCGGAGGTTTTCGTGTCTGTACATCACGTAACTGTCTCTCTCTCCTATGAAAATCGTTTCTGAGCTGCATTGGCTCCCTCATCTTCGCATTCTTTTAATCTACATTAGAGGACTCGGTGCAAAAATGAAGGGAAGATATTTGCTCTTCGTAATGCCAAACTTTAATCTAAATTTAAACTATGTAGTGTGCCCACAGTGAAAGTTATTTTGGTCTAGAATCAGCGGATTCCAAATATTCCTGAAACGATAAGAACCGTTGTTTCAGCGAAACGATAAGAAAACTATAAGAACCGTTGTTTTTTTATAATAAAGACGAAGTACATGTTGCTTCCCAGTCTGTTGAAAGACGTCAAATATTCAAAAAATGTTACGAAAAATTCTCCCTCTCTACCTCTCACTTTCTCCCTCTGTCTCTCTCTATCTCCCTCCCTCTCTCTAACCCGTAACCCTACAGCCCCTGTCTCTCTCTTTCTCTATCAAACCTCGAAGACTCTCCCTTTTTCCAACTCTGCGGTCCCTCTCTTTCTCCTACCCCTCGCCCTTCCCCCCCTCTCTCTCTCTCTTTCTCCATCTCCGCCGCCCCTCTCCTTTTCTGCAACCCCGCGTCTGTTTTCTCATACTCTCACTCTCCCTCCCTCCCCCTCCCTCCCTCCTCCTCCGTCCTCTCTCTCTCTCCAACCACCACAGCTCCTGTGTCTCGCTTTTTCTATCTTAACCCCACAGATCCTCCCTTTCTCCAACTCCGCGGTCCCTCTCTTTCTCCTACTCCACGCCATTCCTTCCCCCCTCTCTCTCTCTCTCGCACCAATCCCGCACTCCCTCTCTTTATCCATCCCCGAGCTCCCTGTCTCTCGCACCCCACAGTCCGCCGCATCTTGTACTTCCCGCCGCGCGCGCCTTCATTCCGCGAGGACTTTTCGCTCCCGCCGCGCTTACGTTGCTCCGCCGAGCGGAAGCCGAAAGGATCTCCATCAACCGCCCAGCCACTCGAGGCGCTCTTTCTCAGGCGCGCCGGTACATCGCTCAAAGAATGTCGCTCATCGAACTTTTATGGCAGGGACATTGTGTCTTGGGTATCCTCTTCCCATATTCCGCAGTCTTCCTCCCAGGATCGATAACTTAAATGTATACTCCGAGCTAGCGGAAATGAACTGAACTTACCCCACGCCTCATTAATTCTTTCAATTTTCTTTCCCGTCTCCGAAGCTTTGAAATAACCAGCCAGCGGAGAAGAATGGCTCGGGATAATAAAAAATTAAGAGAAGGCTCCCCTTAATTCAATGCGAGTGTAGGACCCCCTGTTAATGTTGTCGCTCCCTCTGTCGTTTAATCTTGCACGAGGGGATCTGCAGGGGGCAGTCGGGAATGGACGCACCGGTACACGGAACCCCATTGCACGTCATTGATATAAATAAGATCATTAATCAACCATTACACGTACGTATTTCTCGTTAGTTGTCGCAATTTAACCTGTCGCTTCATTAACTGGCACAATTAAATTTTTTACTCCGTGCCCGAGCGGATGCACGCTGCGCGCCAGCATTCGATGGAGCGCGGCGAATTTTTGTTCCGCGCCCTGCATTACGTGTCGTTAACGCGTGCAAATTAATGCCGCCGAGTCGTCACCTCTCGCCGCCGCCGCCCGCCTCCGCCGCAGTCCCCGTGGGACGGAGCTGCAAGATGTAATCACAGCGCGACGCGGGTTCCGCACGACCTAATTACAGCCCGGCCGTGCTAATTGGTGCTGTGTCCGTGTTTCACTCCGTCCACCCCCACCTCACTCCCTCGCCGAATAGTGAATCAAGCGGAATGAATTGGAAGGCAGCAGAGTTTGGAAGTTACTGATAGGAATACAGCGTGCGTTACTGATTTTCCGATTCGCCAAATGATCGTGTGTAATGCGACGTTCCTCCAAATTTTTAGATTGGGGATGTGTTAATTTTGTATCATTTTTACTTTCTCGTGCTTCATAAGAAGAGCAATTTATGCAATTGTGCGCCGGAAAACGGCACATTTTCGGCAGAAAAACTCTTATTGCCAGGCCTTGGTAAAGAAAATCTGGATAAATCCTGTGGCTATATTTAGAAAATCACTTTCTCTAACACGTGGTGTAGCCGGAATCCGTGTTTTGCGGGTCCTAGATACCAAAAAATCGATTGACGGCAAAAGTCTGTCTTACCTGACTGGTTAGTCATGGTCAACGCTAGTGGTTAAACCGTTGAGCCGATTTTCTCCAAAATTGGTATTACCGATTGATATGAACAAACTCGGGTTTTTAGGGTTTCAACATTTTTTTAAAACATTTTGATAATATTTTATACGGATCCGCAAAGACATTTCAAAATTTTGTGAGTCCAGTGATATATCGTGCTACACAATATTGTACAGGATGAGAACTTGTAATGGTGTGATATGTCTCAATAAAATGAAACTACGTAAACATACTTCATGTTGTGCGTAATTGTTTTAAATGCAAACTAATTCTTGGAACGAACACACTCTTCCCGGAATTTGAGATGTCTGTGTGATATACGTTAAATTTTTATGCGTAAATATCGGATAAAATTTGAAATTGTATCATATTAATATATCAGTGTTTCGTATACAAATTTACTCAAGGAGAAAAGTATTCGTTTTAACATTAGAGAAATATTAGTTGCTACATTCATTTCTGTTGTTTATTTGTTCAGAAAACTGTTGGAACTATATTGGAAATAAACTGGCTTCCCAGCTACTAAAATTCCACGAGTCTTTGGAGTATCGTTAACACAAAAGAACTTCCGATCGTCACGTCTCTCGTATAAAATGAACTCGGGACGTTTTTCTGGAATGCGAGGGCTGGGTTCAACGCGTAACGGTGCGCTTGGGACTCTAATTCGCTCTTCCTGCCGCTCGGGGCGCTTCGATCGCGTGCAATTGCAATCGCAGGCGGCCGGTGGCACCTATCTATTTGCTTTGTGGACGAATGGGGACAACGACCGCCGCGAGCGTAACAGCCCTCCTGTTCCCACCTCCCCTCTCTTTTTCCGACTCTCCCCTCCTGGCCCTTTGCAGTCCACGCCCCTCTGCCCCGTTCTTTGCTTTTCACCATGACCCTCCCTCCTCTCATGCCCTCCACGCCTCCCAACTCCCCTTCCTATCACTCCCATACGCTCGCCCAGCCCCGTTATCTATACACGGCCGTCGTTTCCTCCTCGACGTGCTGCATTTCTCTCCTTTCCATGTCTGCATTCTCGCGCTACCATCCTCTCATCCACTCTTCGCCAGTACTCTACTAGCTCTAATTGCCTCCCGGACCTTCCCCCGTTCGGTCTCCTCCACGCCCTTCCCTTCTCGTTATTCCAACGTGCATTCCCATCGCCTTTTCGGTCTGCAACGGGGTTCCCCCCCCATTGCACCCTGTGCTGCATTGTCCCCGAATCCCCATGCTCCGTTCTCACCCCTCGCTGATGTGCATCATCCCGCCTCGTCCATGCATAACCCGCCCTCCGATGTCCTGCCGCCGTGCCTTTCCATGTTCTCCTTCGCGTCCCTGCGACCGCGCCGCCCCACGCCGCCCCACGCCGCCCCACGCCGCCCCACGCCGCCCCACGCCGCCCCACGCCGCCCCACGCCGCCCCACGCCGCCCCACGCCGCCCCACGCCGCCCCACGCCGCCCCACGCCGCCCCACGCCGCCCCACGCCGCCCCACGCCGCCCCACGCCGCCCCACGCCAACCTACGCCAACCTACGCCGCCCCACGCCACCCCACGCCGCCCCACGCTGCCCCTCGCTGCCCCACGCCGCCCCTCGCCGCCCCACTCCGCCCCTCGCTGCCCCACCCCACGCCGCCCCTCGCTGCCCCGCCCCACGCCGCCCCACCCCACGCCGCCCCTCGCTGCCCCGCCCCACGCCGCCCCACGCCAACCTACGCCGCCCCACGCTGTCCCACGCCGCCCCACGCCGCCCCTCGCCGCCCCTCGCCGCCCCTCGCCGCCCCTCGCCGCCCCTCGCCGCCCCTCGCCGCCCCTCGCCGCCCCTCGCCGCCCCTCGCCGCCCCTCGCCGCCCCTCGCCGCCCCTCGCCGCCCCACGACGCCCAACTCCGCCCCACGCCCTCCCACGCCGTCCCACGCGCCGCCCCGCCTCGCCGCCCCGCCTCGCCTCGCCCCTGCTTCGGTCATGCGTCCCCCCCACCGCCTTCCGATGACCATTCCTGTCCCGGCGCCACGCCTTTCCATGCTCTCCTTCGTGTCACTGTGTCCGCGCCGCGCCCCTACCTCGCCACACCTATCCTCGTCTCGCAGCACCCCGCCCCGTTTCGCCCCGCCTCGTCTCGCCGCACCGCCCGTCCGGTACGCGCCCCCGCGCCTGTTTGCTCAACCTTTACGACTATCGTTTTATTCCCCTCCGCCGCCCTGCCATTCCACGCGCCCGCGGGGGGCTTGGTCGCTCGTTTTCGGGAGCTTTGGAGTTCAAATCCGTGTCCGGTCGTTTGGACGAGTTCTCCGCGGGCTTTGTGGAGTGCTGTACGCGTGAAAGATTGTGTTCCCTCCCGCCGCCCTCCTGCTCTCCCGGTAGTTCGGCGTGCCTGTTACGTTGATTACTTGCTTCCAGCTGAAAATATCGCTCCTGTGGGAAATGCGATATACTGCGGAGGTAATTTTCTCCTTCAATTTTGTTTGAAGTACGTCTAACCTATTTTTCACTTCCTATTGTTGCGAAATTCCCGAGAAAAGTTCTAGGAGGAAACGAACGGATCTCTCCGTTGAACATTCGTCCGCGGTGATATTTTGCGAGACGCTCCGCCTTTTATTTCCAATGGCGTGGAGACTGAGAGTCATGCGGGAGTCTCCTTTCATCTTATAAAAAATATTGACTTTTCTCTTCTTGCATCTGGTACGAGATAGTTCTCAGTTTAACGATAGTGCTTGTTAGGAACTCGAACCCTCTAGTAGTAAAGTAACAACTTTATTATTGTTGCTGAGTTTCTAATTCAACCACTCGACTTAAAAAAGATAAGTGTAAACAGAGTGGAGGAATGGGAAAGAACGGCGGAGAAAAACGAACGGTGAGAATTGAGATGAAATACATAGATAAAATTATTGTATTAAACCGTGCGGATGGCAAGAAATAAAGGGGTAGAATTATTGATTTTTTCTTAAAATTATGTTGTATATTCTACTTCATTTACGTGAAGGAATATTTCTTACTCGTGAATTTAAATGTCAGGAAGTTTTGCTAACATTACGGAACCCATGATTGCTGTTAGAAAATAATAGTAAATGAACGGAAGACTTTGATTTCTAAATACACTTTCCAAAATGTATTAAAATTGGTATTTTGTTGTACGTAACTATTGAAATGTGTTCCACAACCCTTAAACACGTGGAAACAAAATAGTGTAAAAACGGGCAGAAAGATGGGCTATGATAATTATTTTCCGTAAACCGTTTCGCGATCCTTGTTATGCGCTTCGAGATATAATTCCGGTTGAATTGTTTTATTGATTATTAGTATGAGAGTACATAGTAGACCATAAAGGGCTTTTTTAACAGCTAAGCTTGAATGAAGCATTGAATGTTCACTAGAGCGAAAAATATTTGGCTGAAGTGCATTATTATATATGGTCCTCATACAGTTGTAACTCGGAACTCCTACATTCTTTGTTAGTTTCACTTAATCGTTGGACCATACATTACTGCTCGATAGAGGTATTCGAAGCGCGGGGTTTCAGATTTTGCGGCACAAACCTTGTTATGATGGTATTTCACATGAACCAATCTCTGGGAATGCAGAGTAAAAAGAGAGCACATTGTAGATTTACTCTATTCGCTCTTCACATGTACAACGATCAAGTCTAGTACATAATAATGTATTACGTAACCTGACCCACCATGCACCACAATTTGCGATAGATTTTTCAAATTCATATTTAAATGCTGAAAATGGTATGTTACCTTATCTTCATGTAAAGTTTTGGATATGTTTATTTTAGTAAACTTTTTGACATGAAAAGGAAGACGGTGTTGCAATAGTAATAATGTTAAAATCTACTTGCCCACTATTCCTGATAAATACATTTCCAGCAAAAAAAGTAATGTTTTCCTCTGTGTTGGTCTTCTTGTATTACGTATATTTGGCAGACGATTGTTGTAACTGAACACATTCTTAGACAACATTCGTAATTTGCATGAAGTGAACATATGTGAATTTATTCTGATGTGTGAATCTTTACTGATTATATAATAGTTTGTATTAAGCAGATCAGTAAATAATCAAACCACAGTGGTACCAGTAAATAAATAATCAAACCACAAAAATTATACTTTTGAATGATTTTTAAACATAGACCCAACATTTACAAATAGAATAAGCTTTCCCGAACACCTCTTGCGCACTGTTTTACTTAATTTCTCAGATTACATTCTCTAATTGTTATTCATTATTCGTTTTGTTGTATCTACCTTTTTGATTTTGTACTTCTTTCATTTCAAATTGTGTTTTAAAAAGTGTTTCTTTCTTGGCTGTTTCAAACCCACTGTAGATGGTGGCAAAAACTGGTTTCCATAACATAGCTCTCGGGCTATGTTTTCATAAATATTAAAGCGTATGATTTTTGTGTTTTATTTTTTGTACATAATTATAGTACAAGTTTATTTCTTATCTGCAATTGAATTGTGTTAAAAATTATTGTAACTTAACGAACTAGTCAAACCAAGTCATAATTACTCCTTTAACTTCAATATAGATCATTGTTTCCTCCGGTGAACTGAAAACCTCATTTCGATGTAGTTAAGTAAATTAATTAAGGAGGCATTCAATTACTCTTTATCAAATGACATCGCATTGCGCGAAGTTGATAATCTACGTGAAAAGCAAACTAGGTGCTATTTGTAGCAAACGGAATCGTCCAAAGCCTGTTTATTATGTGAGATTTCGGAATTTCCAAGAACGCGTAACTTGTGTAAACACAGTTAATTGGTTCTCGATAATTTGTATAATACGGGATTAACATGCAAGAGCTTTTGTGTACCTAATGGATGGATTCTCAGAATTCAATTTACAGGTGAATCAGTTTTGGGGAGAATCCCCCCTAACTTCCTTGTTCTCTTACATACCTAATATACGAAACATTTTTATTATATTCTCCATAACCTTGAATTACTACTAAGGAATCTTGTTATATGAAGTACACGTAATTTACGGTTATTTAACAATTAAATTATCTATTATAAAAAAGGTATAGTGGAAAAATTATGTAGAGAACCATAGTTTTGTGTACCACGAGAGGTGCGCGTAACTTGATATATTGCTCCTTTTTATTTCCGGTATCTGAACAGCAGAACAATGAGGGATAATAAAACTTGGGACCTTGTTTAATATAAAAGTGTCAATGTAAAAGATCTCATTTTTCTTTGCAACAATGTTTCTCATACGTTCCTATCTTAGTTTATATTTTGCTACAATTTTTATAGACCCAGCATAAATTATCCTTAGCAGTATTCTCATTTTTCTGACGAGATTTCTTTCTTTATTTGTTATAATATTGGCATGTCCACATCGATGCATTATTCCTGCGAATTTTTCACAGATGACTTATTATAAAAGTTTTGCAATGCAAAAACTGTGTACGTACTACATTTTTGCGTTTCCTTTTGGCATTATTTCCTGTTATGAAGCTGAAGAATAATTGGTACGATATTCACGGAGGGATATCGTGTTTTTACATGTTCCTTTTCAGCTTCTTAACATAAAATATCAATCGACTCGAGTCCAAAATTGACGTCTAGGCTAAGAGAGCTTCCCTGTTTTTTCTGATCAGAAACAGCACTGCTGTGATTACTACTGGCAAAGAGAAAAGCACATGTGATAATTCAAGCGTTTTAACCTTCTATAACAAGTTATAACCGTTATAACCTTCTGTAACAAAAACCATCTATAAGTGACTGAAAGGCCCCAAATGAAATATTTACTCGAATTTAAACAGGATTTTTTGCTATGATTTGTTGTTGAAAAAATACCATAGATATTTTTTCTCCATAAACGTGACTTTTTACGTTTATTTCTTGAACGTTTAATGGCGATTCCTCAACGTTGAGCCAAGCTGCGTGGGTTGGGAAGCGAACTGCGGATGTGCGCTTTAAGCGCGACTCTCTATCGCGCTGGCGGCCACGGGAGCTCGAAGAGGGACGGGAGGGGGAGCAATCCCGTAGGATCAGAGCCCCCGCGCGCCTTCCGCTCAGATAATTACATTGCGCGCCGCTTCGCCTCCTCCCCGCCCGCGGCCTCTGTGACTTTCTTAACAGCAGCGGCCGGATGCTCCTTCGCTCCGCCCCTCCCCTCTTCCCCTATCCTCATCCCACTCCTTTCCCCACCCTCCTCTCCCTCCTCCTCCTCCGCCGCTCTCCCCTCCTCCTCCGACGCCCCCTCTCCCCTCCATCCCCTCCCCCTTCCCCACTCACCTCTCCCTCCCTCTTCCCCTCACTCTCCCTCCCTCTTCCCCTCCCACCTCTCCCTCCTTCTCTCCCTCCTCCCCTTCCCTCCCGTCATTTCTCCCCTCTCCTCACCGCCACGCCCCACCCCACCCTTCCCCCACTTCACCCCTCCCTCTTACTCCCCAACCTCGTTCTCCCCAGCTCGCTTCCTCGCTACAGTGCGTTCAAGCGCTTTGCCTCTACTACCGCCGCCGTCGCCGCTCGGCAGCTTACCCTCTAGCTACTTGGCTATGCCTGTAGCTTCCTGCCGCCTCAACGCCGCCGCCCGGACCCGTTCCAGCGCTGGCATCTGTCCTGCGGCAGTCGCCGGTTTGTCGCCTCGGTGACTCGTGCCTTTTTTTTCGTTGATATCGTCTGAGGAGGAATATAACTCGACGCTCCTTTTGTTCAGTTTTTGCATGTTGACAAACTCCACTCAACTAGCCACGATCTCTGGCCTCTTTCTAGGAACATCATCGCTTGGCTTTGGAGATGGGGGCTTCTGGGGACATCTCGCTTACGTACGAGATAAAAGGGATAGCCAGCTTTGCGTTCGATAACTGGACGAGAAATGAATGTACATTTGAAGATTCATCCCAAACAACATGTTTACGTTTGAAACAAGAAGTTTGTGCTCCTTCGGATCTGTGAGAATCGTAAACAGCAGCTACAAGGCAAACTTTCTCTTCCTACAGACACTAATTTGCTACTTCCGTTAACGCACCGTATTATG
>JAHLJT010004567.1:153542262-153583660 GCA_031308135.1 Acheta domesticus
GCACGCGAGCAGTGCCTTGGCTTCGGCGGCGTAGGGCTGCACGCGGGCGGGCGTGCGCGCGACAGCGCAGCGGCGGCGGCGCGGCGCGTGGGCTGGCGCGGCGGCGCGGACGACGGCGTTAGCAGCGGCCCTGCGCGCGTGGCGGTGCGCGCGCGGCAGGCATTGATGCGGCGGCGGCGGCCAGGAATCGCCACACCAAAAGCGTCTTTTAGTGGCGGCCGGCCCTCAGGCCGCGTCCGAACGCTTTCTTCGTTCATTCGAGATCGGCACTCACACGGTGTATCCGCCTCTCCCATCGGCGGCACTGAGCGGGCGGTGAGGGTGGCGAACGATGCGTTGCCGGCGGCGATCTAGCGTCTCGCGGCGGTCGTTGCCATCGGACCCAACACCTCGGTCGTCGCTTACATCGGAAGTAACACTCGCGGTCGTCGTTCGTCTCGGAATGGCCGAGTCTCGCGTTCGCAGCAACCTCCCTTGCTCGCGAGATCACATGCTCACCCACGCCTATGTGTTCGACTATTGGCGCAAGCAAACCGCTGTGATGCGCGCCGTCCAATTCGCCATGGGTCCACGACGGTTGGAACCCGATTTCGAGGGGCGTTCACCGCACCACGATTTCCGAGAAGACGCTGGGTTGTGCTCTGAACGCAGCCTCGGAAATACCAGAGGTGTGGCAAACGGTCTTTGAAAACAAGGGAGGCGCACTCCCCCGGCGGCCGGCGGCGACCCTTCGCGCACTCAGGTAGACGGAGAAGAAACGCACATTTTCAGCAGCTACTTTTTCCCGGACTCCCTGTTATATAAATATCTCATCTCGCACACGCCGAAATTAGTTCGTGTGCGGACCTCCATTACATTAAGAATGCAGCTTGTGTGAAAATTTGTATTTTCTGCCGCAAATGGGTGTATAAAACTAGCGACAAGTCGTTGCGGACAGATATTCGTGGCAAATTTTGTCACCGCTCATAAGAATCCCCCGAGGGAAGAAGCTCTAGCGCCGTTCGCGCCCCGCGCGGCGGAATGCGGAATTAAAAGCTGGTGTGCGCGCAAGTGTAGCTGCGTCCGGCGCTAACCGCTAGCTTCCGCGGAGGAATGTAATTAAACACGAGACATGAGTTTCCCATTCCCTACCCAGTATTCCGCCTAGTCATGTTCACCTTCTCCGTTCCCTTTCTATTCCGTTCTCCACCACCCTATTCTATTATTGATAACTGTTTGAACTTGTTCTCTCCCTGTTCTCTCCCTGTTCCGTACCTGTTCTCTCCCTGTTCTCTCCCTGTTCCGTCCCTGTTCCGTCCCTGTTCTCTCCCTGTTCCGTCCCTGTTCCGTCCCTGTTCCGTCCCTGTTCCGTCCCTGTTCCGTCCCTGTTCCGTCCCTGTTCCGTCCCTGTTCCGTCCCTGTTCCGTCCCTTTGACTCCTCTTTTTCTCATAACCTAACTTGTTTCGCTCCGACCCGTCTCATTTATCTGATTCATGAAGTGTACTATTTTCTTAAAATACGTTTATTTTGTTGCATAATACACATCTTAAAAACACCCTTTTTAGTAGCGAATGAATAGACAGCATTCAATGTTAAATTAGTAAAAGGAACTAAATTAATTATTGAAACAGAAAATAATAGTCTGTTAGTTATCGACTTTTTAATTTGCTTATAAAAGTAGCGGGAAATATCAAGTCCTGGAGCGCTTTGTCTTGCTTTAGGCAAGATCGCTATTATAAATAAAAGGATTTTGTATAATTTCCTTTGAATATTAAAAATAAAGCGTCACTGGCACAGTGCCAGAGGAAAGAATTACATTTGAAACAAGAATATTGCAACGGCGATTTGAAAACCAAATAGCATTGATTTTTATCTTTGTCAGTAAACACAACAAACATCGTTGTCCCCTGGTTGCCAGAGCTCTGGTTTTGTGTAAGCTTCTCTTGTAGGGCAAAACAAGAGTTTCAAAACCCCAATAACCCTAGGTATTAAGTTCTTTGTAAGGAGGTCATCAGAAACATTTTCTTCTCTTTCTAGAAGCTTTCATTTCAGTTTCATTTGGTATGTGACCATTTTAGGAATATAAATTAATTACTATACATGTGTGTTCATGAAATGTGTCTGTTTCAGTTGATTATTGTGCCAATAATTACAGCTTCCCAAAATCTAATAAAGCTATTCTACTAATGGTCAAATTTCTACTAAGGTGGAATTGTTAATGTAACACGGTAATTTACGAATATATTGTATATTATATTGTGTATAACATATATGCAGAATAAATTGCCAGGAATGTTGTATACAAAGTAATGAAAATCTAAATTAATTATATCATTGTAATTCTATGTAAAACCAAACTCAACTCTACACCGTACATGAACAATAAAGCTTATTAAATGCCATCGAGGCTCTGAATGATATATCTTAAAATACTTTTTAAAAGAAAAGTTAATTTTTCCTATACTCTTATAGGAGGAGGAAGCAAGCATATTGGTTGTCAGTAAAATAGTTCTGATCACGGTCATTATTCTCACCAGAATTAAGAATTAATATCTACTTAATTCTCTTTAATTTTTTTAATAGATCCGGAATAGATATTTGATACATTTTTTCATGGTGCACATGCAAACGTTTGCCATCATTGCACAGAATAAATCAACTAGTAATAAAATCAACCGTCATCCACTTTTAATAAATCACTTTTAAACCATTGTACGAGGAAGGGAAGAATGTTTGCACTGCGTCAGTCTGCATTTCCTGAGTGATTGTCTGTCAGCCTAGGAAGATCCCACGAATGATAAGGGTGTTGTACGAGAGGGGGTAAGGAACAAAGAGCTTATTGAGGAGAAGGGATATGAGGAAAAGGGCATGCTGAGGAGTTGGCAGGGGAAGCAGAAATAATGCTGAAGCAAATGGCTTGTGGGTAAGTGCCGAGTAGAAGTGGAGAGCGATGGGGTGAAGGAGCAAGAGGGAAGGCGAAGGACAAGGTGCAGAGGCAGTTGAGTGCGTAATCGAAGGCAAGCACAGCAAGTTGATGCAGAGAGAGGGGCCAAGAGAGGCCAATGTCAGGGGAAGCAAAGGTCATGGCTAGGGAAGGGGCAAAGGGCGTAACGAGGGAGTGCAGAGCAGATTGGAGTAGAAAGGGAGGTCAAGGAAGGCAAAAGGTAGGGTGAACAAGGGCAAGGAAAGTGTTGGGCGTGATGAGAGATGAGGGAATACAGAGGAGGCAAATGGCGCAGTGAGGGAATGCAGAGCAGATCGAGGATGTGAAGAGGGACGTTAAGGAAGGCAAAGGGCAGGGTGAGGGGGATGAAGGAAGCGTAGGGCGAGGTGAGAGACAGGTTGAATGCAGAGAAGGGAGATGGCGTAATGATGGAATGCAGAGCAGATTGAAGAGGTGGGGGGTTAAGGAAAGCAAGGGTGAGGGAGAAGGGCGAGGTGAGAGAGGAGGGAAAACACAGGAGGCAGATGGCGCAGTGAGGGAATGCAGAGCAGGTTGAAGCTGTAGTGGGAGGCTAAGGAAGGCAAAGGGCAAGGTAGGGGAGGGCGCGTTGAGAGAGGAGGGAAGGGCGGATGGTGCGGCGGCGTCTTATGGCGATGCGCAGGAGCGCCTGCCGCTGAAAGGCCTCGGCTCGCCTGGCGCGAACAAAACAAACCACTTTGCTTTTGCAGCGTTGTGAATAATTTATTGGTTTTCGACTAACATATTTCCTCTCGGCCGCCGAAATCGCTCCCCTCCCCCCCCCCCCGCTTTCGGCCTCCTTTTCGCCTTCCTTTTTCCGCAGCCTTTTATCTTCCTCGGAGATTGGCTGTCGCCGGACGAGCGCCGCGCTGACGTTTCGAAGATAAATTCCTAAGTTATATTTTTCCGTCTACATTTGTTGTTATTTTTATATTATCGAACTATTCGCGGATATTTCCGTCCGCGCGTTTCGTCCATGGAAAATATTCGTTTCTTTCAGGGGTTCTGTTCCCATCAGCTTCTTCCCTTATTCCGCGCGCCTTTCTTATTCATTCGAAAGCCATACGTCCCATCTGTCCTGTGTTACGTATATATTACTCTCTCCCCGCCCCCCTCAACCTTTCTGCGGGTTCTCCTACCGACGTCTGTTTCGTATCGCCTCCCACCCCTCGCAGACGTCCAATCCATCTTCATTTGTATTCTGGAAGTTTTTCATCTCGGGAATATGACTTATTTTCAATTCATTTCTTATATAACTCCGCGAATTAAAATGAAATTAGGTTCTTGTCGCCCCCGTTGGAGCTTAGGTCGGCGGCGCTCGGCACCTGCAGTCGCTTCCGCAGCGGGGGCGGTGGGGGCGGCGGCGGCGCCGGCGGCAGCGGCAGGGAAATGGTGGCGTAGGGCTGCGCTGGCGCAGGCAGTGCGCGGAGGTGGGTACGGAGTGGGGATGGCTGTGGATTTGTGGAAGGGGACGGCTGAAGTGGCTGAGGGCATCAATTCATATCACTGCAGAGCCTCTAACCGGGAGGTTCTAGGGTTCGAGTCCTGACGGTGGTAGGATTCTTGACATTAGCTAGATAGCTAGGTCGAGTTACGCCTCTGTTGGTGGGAGACCTCTTGCGGCTGGCTACTCTGATCGGTAGCTTTCTGTAAAAACCAGGGAATGTCGGAGCAGTACCTAACAAACTCGTCACGGTCCGTGCGCTGTTTCCTCCTTCCTTGTCTATCCTCACTCCCTTACTATCGCATACACACAAATACAAAACACTACCACAAGTGCCCGGATAGTAGGAGTTACCTGGTTGAGGAAAGCCCCGCTAGCGGATGTGGTCGGCGCCAGATCTCATCTTCCAGCGAGGGAAGATCACCCTCACATTCCGAGGAAGATCGTTCTCTACACTTACGGAACTAATGACAGCAGTTGAAAAAAGCCCCGAAAAAGGAAATAATCAATCAATTGAGGAGGGGGCTGAGGTGGGCGGAGTGACGATGGTAGTGGGGAGTTGTGGGGAGGTTAACACAAAGTGACCGAAGCAGTTAGCGAGGAATGGTATGTAGGAGCGCGGGTAGTGACGCTCGCGACCGCCATTTTGACGGGTGACCTACGTTTTACCTTGAATTCTCAACATGTGGTTTGTAAATTCAGCGCTTTATAACTTTTGATATTGTTGATAGCTGTTAGGTTTTTGTCTAAACCTTTAACACTTTATCAGGGAAGAGTAAATAAATATCTGATATTAGTGCATTGCATCAAACTGTAATCATTGATGAAAATAGCGCCAAGAAACTTCCAGAAACAGTACATTTTATAACTAAACAGAATGTGACCTCCATGATCAAATGGTGCGCTGTAAAATTCTTGTGTAACTGGTGGTCAATACATGTATTTTTCATGTTCCGGATATAGCGACTTTCAATCCATGTGTATTATACACAGAGATGACGAGATGGGAAAAATATCGTCGAGATTATTTCAAATTATCAGAGTGCTGATTGCGCGGGCTTACTTACCCCCAAGCAGCAGCACTCGTCAGAGGAGCGTTATTTGCAAGACCTATAGAGCGATTTATTCAACTCTCCCCTGGCAGGTATCAACTGATTGACGGTTTTATCCAATCGGGACCGTATATCGGGACAATATAATGACGTCGCCATGGTGATGTTCAAGCTCCCGATTGGATGAAACCGTCAAAAGCTGATACCTGCCAGGGGCAGAGTTGAAGAAATTGCAGTACACCAGATAGAATGTGAAGGCAAGAACAAGTCCAGGATCTGCATGTACTGCTAGAAATATGTATGTGGGTCGTGTTCTGGAAACACCTTTTATGCATGTGCCCGCTGCTTTGAAGCTTTGGAGGGTTTGATTAATTAAAATTTACTGAGGACCAAGAACTTCGCAAGATGAAAATGGAAAATCTTCTTATTTATATTAAATATTAATGTTATCTATTGTTACGGGTATCCATTATTACATATTTAAGAAAAATATCAGTTCAACAATAACATTCCATAACGGTACAGAAGTTGGAGTTGATATCCGAACGGTTGTATTGATGATTACGCTACAAAAATTTCTACCCGTCCAAATGACGGGTTACTCCTAATAGGTAGAACAAAAATCGCAGTCTTCCTCGTGTTAACCTAAAAAATAAACAAACCATAACTTTGCAGAGAGCGGTGTACTTCAAAGCAGATAATAGAAAAATGAGGGTTTCCTGGGCAAATTTTGGAACAGTGTGTTTCATTTTTGTTGTTTTTTATTGCAAACTACTCGCTTCCTTAGACAAAATTCTGGTTTGGCTACCTGAATTTACTTGTGGATATTTTATTTTGTCAATCCCATCATTGTAGTACCACCACAGGAAATTCTACGTCTGCAACCATAAAACCGTTTATAAAAAATCAACAGCTGATATGAAAAACGTGAAAATAGGTGTACAAGAGTCAATGCATTGAACTGCTACGGAGGGCTCACTTTGTGAAATGACGTTGCATTCAAACACATCAACCGCATATGCCAACATACACGCTAGAGAGTGACTCCGTGAAGGACTGTATATGCCATCGTACACGCCTGAAGGGTGAAGGCCGTTTGATGTCCCACTCCCACCTCCACTGTGCCCCCGAGTGGCTCCGCTTGCCCTTCCACGCTATCCCACCACCACTTCCTTCGCCACCACCTCATGAAAACGCCGCAGTTTCTCTTCTCTTGTTGGCGCTCTGAGGCAAAAGAAAGAGAATTGTATAACAACCTGAATTTTCGACATTTTGCATCAACATTCTATCGTATCTCTATGTCATCGCGATTCTCTTTGTGGTAGTGATTTGCCAAATAATTCTCTCACTGAGATCTGGACCTCGTCTAGGATATCCCATATCTTTTGGTGAAGTTCAGTTTGTTCATGTACCCTATCCTGTGCAGGCTACTCCAATTATGACGTCCGTCAGTACGATCGCTATCGTGTCTCGCTCTGGTCATCAGTATCTCGGTCAGCCATTATTGCATTTCAAGTCTTCTTTACTCACCGCAGCTCTTCGGTTACGTACTTCATCAGTGCATAGCCGGCTCTTTTCTCACCACGATCTCTGCCTCCACAGCGACCTGCAGTCAACGCTTGACATCTCTTTCCTTCTACTGTTACTTCTCTTTTCCTTTCTGCCTCAGCTTCAAGCTCGTCTAATTTTTTCTGCTCGTCGCTCTTTCCGCTTTATCACAACGATCGTCTTCCACCACTCGCCCCCCCTCCTCAACTCCACCCCACCCCACCCCATCCCCTCACCAGCCGGCGCACTTGGCGCGCAGCAAACTCTACGTCACATCCGGGATCAACGTAATTATGCCCAGCGCTGCGCGGGCGAACCCGTCGCCAGCCAACACTTCGCTTGTCTCGAAATTAAATTTAAACTTGCGACCCCGCCCACCCGACCCTTCCGTGTGGACACGGAGGCCGGGCCGGGCCGGGACGCGCCGGGCGCTCGTTGACTGCGTTTTATGGACCTGCGATTACGCGTCGCGTGTTTCCATAGCCCTCAAGTTAGGCACCCGATTAGTGTGTTCCATGGAGATTACCGCTGCAACTCGATTACCGCCCACGCCGAGCACCCTTGTGCGTCGCTCGCTCGTCTGTGATTGTGTTTTATTCAAGTGAACTACTCGGTGCGTTGGGGCTCGAAAAAGTCACTTGTATGCTCACTGGAGGGCTAAGTGGGAGAAACATTCAATTTTTTAACGAGCATTTTCCTGTTATTGTAAGGAAACTAGGGTTTATTTGAAATCTTTCATATTTACCCTTGAGGTCTCAATATTTCTGGGCACAATTGTTTTAAGTCATAATTTTTCTAGAATTAGTTGTTATAAAAGTCTTTTATTGATCGGTATAATATAAAAATGTATCATACATTATAATAGTAATATATAGTTTTTTAAAATCGTATTTCCGAAAGGTTAATAGCGAGAAATTAATTTTAAGTCTAACCACTTAAAATAAGTTCCTTGCTCTCAACACTTTTCCCGAAGGAAAAATATATTGCGCCAACAGTTTCCGCATTGCTAAAAAGAAATAGGCAGCTACCTTTAAGCTTCCCGTTTCGTGCGAGTTACCGTCAAAATAAGGAAGAGAGATACAGGAAGGAATTTTAACCCTTAATTGGAGCACCTTTTTTTTATTACGTAACGGGAGCACCACTGTCCTGGGAACCCTGACTTAAAATTAAGTTTTATCACGGGTGTAAATACAAGCATGACTTTTTAAACTTTATTTTATTGAAATAACTTAGGGGAAATATTAAGAGACTTTGAGTTATTTAGAAATTTGAAAATAAAATAATACAATGATGGAGAGATTGAAGAGCAGGCCTCATGGCCCGAGTCACGCCATTTGATAGCGGCAATTTCAGTACTTGTCTTATTATTATTATTATTATATTATTATTATTATTATTATTATTATTATCATTATTATCATTATTATCATTATTATTATTACTTATGACAATGCCTTAAATAAAATAAAAAGGTATTGCGTGAATTTTGGAACACATTAGTTTATTTATATAACGCAGTAAAACCATCAGCATTAGGAAGGTCGTCAATTGTTTATAAAAAATAACAAGAGAAATTAATATTGTTGGACGGGGATTGAGTCTTTTTTTATTATTATTTATTCTTGCTTGGCCTGAGGCCCTCAGCAGCCGTGAACGACTGGTTTTTATTTTACACAGCAAGTTTGCAAGATATTTTCTTTTATCGTGATTATTACATTTTCAGAAGCACTTTATATTGCACAGAAAGGCTAATCGCTTCCAGTCTGCTTAAGGAGGTTCAAAAAATTCTCTGGGTAATTTCCTTTTTAATCGTTTTCTTTACGATTTTTACGATGAGGGTTCTGTTTGCCAAGTTTGAAATGGATAGCTGAAGGTATTCGAGGAATTTTGTTGTAGAATTTTGCGGATAGAAGGGACAAATGTACAGTGATAGGTGTGATACCGAGTTCTTGATGGATTTGAGAGTTTGGAATGAACCAGGGTGCTTTTGTGATTATTCTTAGGAATTTATTTGGAAAGTTTGGATTTTCTGAATATTTGTTTTGGATGCTGCGGCCCAGACAGGAGATGCATAACTTAATATACGGTCGTATCATTGTTTGGTAAAGATGAATGGATGTGTGTAGTTGGAGTGGGGATGATTTTTTGAGTAGGGGATATAATTGATGTGTTCACTTGGTGGCTAGTGCTAGTTCTATGCATGATATTGGGTCTCCATGTGAGTCGTCTGTCGAGTAATACTCCAAGGTATTGTGTCTTGAATAGATTATATTTATATTGTTGGTTTGGAAGTATATTTGAATATATATTTTTTGTTATATAGTTGGTTGTCACTGATGGAGAGCAGTGGGAAGCATTTTTGTATATACCATAATTGGAAAGATAAATTATTTTCAGTCTTTGCAATGTTTACAGATTGCCTGATACAACCATTAAATATTGGTATAAGACACTTTTCATAAGCAATTATTGTCCTGCGAAGAATTGTATATATAAAACAAAGCAGATTACATTAAGCCAAAATACTAATGGAGCACCAGGATCTATGGGACCCTTACGGTTGCCGACAAATATATAATTTTATAGCAGCGCGCCGGAGTACTAATCAAAACATAGACAAACATTCGACAGGTTAGTCAAAACATTGATGTGAATTTACATGGATAGAATTTACTCGTTGCGGCAAGATTATGAAGCAAACGAAATCATGAAGGGTTCCTAAGACCCTGGTGCCCCAGTTAAGGGTTGTGCAACTAGCGTAGTAGTCGTAGTGTAACGAAGGTCCCTGTGATGTGCGCTTTCTGTAAAGTAACTATGTATGGACAATATCTTAAGCCAACTCGACGTCCCAAAACCTCTTTGACAATGATATGGCGTTTACTCGCGGATCATTTCGTAACCATACAAATAGATTTCATTTGTATTCTCTTTCTAAATAAATTTTGTCCGTCAGATACACAGTTAATCTGAAAGTAATCTTAGTTGTGTTGAAAGTGTTCGAACAGAATTTGGCAAGAATTATTGCAAGTTTAGAAATGACTCGAAGAGTCAGAAGTTTTGAATCCTATTGATTTTTGAGTGAAAACGTTGTGGACGTTCAAACATGTCAAAGAAATAATGTGTATTACACGATTGGTTGCAAAGTGTCTCGATCCTAGCACAGGTCAGCGATGAGAGATGATTTTGAAAATGTCATTGACAAGTACACGAGTTAGATAATTCTGCTGAACTGTGCATGTCATTAAATAGCGATTTTGAACGTCGCTCCGCAGCTAGTGCATTATGAGCGGGCGGGGCGGGCCGATAGTCGATAACGTCATGTAGCTGTCGCTTAAGCTTAACTAACTTGCTACATTTCACGATTTACTCGAGGGAGGGTACGTTTTCGGCACGGGCCGTAGTCTGCCATTGGTTGTGTGGGGCTACCGTTTCCCGACTACCGGCATTATCTCCATTATCGTTGCCATCACATTTGCCTTTGCATAACTGTCGTTGTCGTTGTCACATAGCCATTTCCGTTGCTTTAGTATTTCTTTTAAGAATCCATCTTATTTCTGGCATTATCACAAAATCATATCACTATGTCTTTATCCCCTTTTTGGGATACTTTCTTGGAAATGTGTAAGTTTATATAAATATAAAAAAGAATGAACGTAAAGAAATGTCAACACAATAACATACTTGCATTCTCTCTCTCTCTCACACACACACACACGCATACGTAACATTATATACATAATTGTGCATTTTAAAAAGAAGAGTAAATTAATATTTATTAAAGCATGATGGTGCTTTTGCATTCAACATTTTATACTCTTAAGTTTAATAGTCTGTTAGATGGTAAAGAAATGGCCCTGCTTGTGGTGGCCTCAAGAATTGGTTTTCAAAGACCTGAAAACATTTTGTGAGAATCACTTTCAGACTTTAAGGTTAAAGTTTCGAAAGTGATTCTCATAAAACTTTAAGGTTAAAGGTAGTATGAGTTAATTTTTAACTCGTACTACCTTTATTTCTTGGTGACAAATGCTTACAAAATAACTACAGAACAATCCTTTGAATGGAAAGATAAAGATTTTTAAAATGTAAAGGCAGTTATTTTTAAATCAGAAAATTAAGATACACTGAACAATGAATTATACACAAAATAATATGGACAGCAATTGTGGATTATTATATAATAATAATTATAATAATTATTATTGTAAATAATAATACGACTGGGAGAAAAGAGCGATTAGTACAAAGAGGTTACAGAGGCAGTGATGAAATTCTCTAGTAAAACCTCACTTATTTAATCATCGCTTCTATCAAGACTCAGCCATCTCTCCCGGCTGTCTGGCTCTCGGAAGATTCTTTGAAGAAAGTTTAAAGCGGTGCCGCTTCATGGCGCCTAAAGAGGGGGGAGGGAGAAGGGAGGAAGGAGGCGTAGGAGGGGACGACGCGCGTATTCCCAGCGTGGCACCGCAGGGATGCGGCTAATTCCGGGCCCCGTCGAGGGGAAGCTGCGGGGCCGATGTTATCAGGCCGGCGCTAGCGGAGACCGTATTGATCGATCTGGCGCCGATTCCCCCCCCCTCGCTGCCGCGGCACGTCGCCACCCGTCTACCCGCCACCCCTAAACCCGCCATCCGCCTACCCGCCACCCCTAAACCCGCCATCCGCCTACCCGCCATCCGTCTACCCGCCATCCGTCTACCCGCCATCCGTCTACCCGCCATCCGCCTACCCGCCATCCGCCTACCCGCCATCCGCCTACCCGCCATCCGCCATCCGCCTACCGCCATCCGCCTACCCGCCTCTCCTGATCGCGCCTCTCCTGATCGCGCCTCTCCTGATCGCGCCACTTGCCTACCCATCATTCTCCTATCCGCCTTTACCTACCCTATATTCCCCTCCCCGATGCGTCTCCTTTATCTACATCTACCAGAATATATCCTCCTATCTTTTTGTTTCTGTCCTTCACGCTCCGGAGTAAGAAGTTCTAAATCATGGAACTAGAGACATGCAGATGAGAACTGCGCTTTGAAGACAGTATTTTATGGACAGAAAGTAATATTTATTTAACAAAGAAGCTTTCAGAAATATCTATTAACAAAATCCTGTCTGCTAAAACGCGGTTCTCATCTGCTGGTCTCTAGTTCAATGATCTTGAACGTAATACCATTCCCTTCCCATGATACCGCCCCAAATCTTGGTGAGGACGTAACAGTTCTTGCCTAACATCCTTTCATTCATCTGTAGTTACTCTTATTATCTTAGTTTTTGAGACATACATTTTGATTATCTTTTTTACACTTTTTGTTTGTTTGTATAGTGTTGGTAACTCATTATGAAACTTAACTAGTAACTAGTTATTTTAACGTACGCTTTCTGAGAGATGCTACCATCTCTTCGCCGCTATCCCGTCACTCCTGACAACCTTTCATCCCAGCGACCCCTGTACACATCATTCGACTGCAATGAAATGCATTTACATTTTATTTGTGAACACCTCTCACCTTGGATTTTGTTTGACAATCCTCTAGATTGTTTCACTTTGAGTTTCTCCGTTATAGGATTCGTCTTTTTTCGGAAGTCCATTATTTTCAATATATTGCGGTGGTCTTCATATATTTCGCTGACATGTGTGCATTTTGTATGAATTAAAGTTTGCTCTTAAACAAATGTAGATAAAACTATATTGTCTTCTTTTCAAATACATAATTACTATTTATGAATTGCGCAATTACAAGTATCAAAATCCAAAAATATAGAGAGGAAAATTATGTGACAGGAATAACAGGTAGTAACCTCCCTATTTTCATTTTAGTTCTTACTTCCATTTAAGAATAGCATTCATAAAAAAGTAGTTTACCTGAGAATTCATCACTAAAAGATCTGCGAGAAATTGCAAAATACAAGGGAAATATTCCACGTTATCTCCTACGCAAAACGATGAAAACAAAAATTGCCGATTATCAAACTCAAAAGAAAAGAAAAGAAAAGAATACTAGCTACGTAGGATGTGACGTAAATTCAACTACCAAGCGGTAGAATTTCGCTTCAAGCTTTTACCCTTTCAGTTAGAACCCACACGCAGGTGGAATGGAAAAATAAAACCAAGGCATGTGATCTACAACACAGAGATTTAAAGTAAACAAAATGCCAACCTGATTACCACAGTTGTGCATCACAGAACGCAAGCTTTCTGGTTGATGCGACAATTTTTTGGCAACGGAAAATTCAGCAGCAGTCTGCTTCGTGAATATCGCGATTGGTACCGCGTGAAACAATTATTTCGCGACATACAAATAATTTTTCAGATGGTTCTTTTGAAAATTATGTTTGTAATGTATTGTTTTAGAATTTATTTTATGTGTTTTTCTTGAAAGAAACTTTCTAGGGAGAGATATTATTAGATGGTGACAATGTTTTATGTTGTCGCAGAAATTATATAACAGCAATATCATAATATAATAGCAATAACATGCCAAATTGACCATTTAAAATTGTTCAGTTTTGCTGAAGGATGGAAACAAAAATCCTACATCCTCGTTGCAGTTTTCAGCAAATTAAAATAATTCACATATTTTAATTGACGAAACAAAAATAATAGATCAATATTTTTAACCCCACAAAACAAAAGTTCTTACGTCGCTTATCGGCTTTTGCATCACCCGCGAATGCCTTTGACGTATCGTGGAATGGGAGTTCACAGTAAAGCTTGAGCCCCTTTTCAGGGCACTGCGGTTTCTCTCATCCTCTATCGGTGTCGCCGCTGCTGCATCCACCCCCGCTCCCGCAGCGGTCTGCCTCCCCGCCTTGCTGTCTCCACTCCCGCGGCACTCGTCGCGGCGCGACCGCGCGTCCCTCGCGGCAGACGACCCCGCCCCCTCCCACCCACGCCCCCCTCCCTGTCCCAGCGCGCGGCGCCCCGACGACGTCAAAAGTTTTCTAAAATTAACGGACGTCGGCGGCGCCCTCTCGCCTTCCCTTCGGCTGTTCGCGTTGAGTGCGGTTGCGGAGCGCAGATCGCATCTCCCGCGCTCTCCGCCCTCGGCCTAAACACTCGCCCTAACTGTAGCTTCCACCCTGCCCCCCCGCCCCCACTCGTCGCAGCCCGTTCCCACTTGTCACACCCACCCCCACCCCGCCCCACTCGTCGCACCCCCTCGCTCCAGCATTCGCCCTCGCTCCCGCCCCCGCTACGGTCCTCGCTCCCGCCCTGGTTCCCGCCCTCGCTCCCGCCCTGGCTCCCGCCCTCGCTCCCGCCCTCGCTCCCGCCCTGGCTCCCGCCCTGGCTCCCGCCCTGGCTCCCGCCCTGGCTCCCGTCCTGGCTCCCGCCCTGGCTCCCGCCCTGGCTCCCGCCCTGGCTCCCGCCCTGGCTCCCGCCCTGGCTCCCGCCCTGGCTCCCGCCCTGGCTCCCGCCCTGGCTCCCGCCCTGGCTCCCGCCCTGGCTCCCGCCCTGGCTCCCGCCCTGGCTCCCGCCCTGGCTCCCGCCCTGGCTCCCGCCCTGGCTCCCGCCCTGGCTCCCGCCCTGGCTCCCGCCCTGGCTCCCGCCCTGGCTCCCGCCCTGGCTCCCGCCCTGGCTCCCGCCCTGGCTCCCGCCCCCGCTGTTCAAGTCGCCGCTGCTCCCTCTCTTCCCCCTCTCCGTTTCCGGCCAGCCCGCCCGTGCTACGTCCCACCCTAACCTTCGCCCGCGCGAGCATCGTTCGGCTGTTTCCCGAGGGTCGAGTTACGATGCTGACGGAACTCCTTACTCCCCTCTGCGTAACGGCTGACTAATTAATAAATCCTTTCCCCCCTGTACTATCTTCCTTAGAGCCGAAACGCTAAGGAAAGCCTGTATTGGTAGGCACGTCAAATATCGTAATGCTTTTCCTTTCCACCTGTAGAGGTACGTGGGAACACAATGTGTGAACAAGTGTTAAAGTTTGGGCATTGCAATTCAAAACATGTGTGGTTTTAAAAAAGTTACTGGTTTGCGGTCGCTACTCTTATCTGGGCAATTGTATATGGGCCACATATTCTTAAAAAGCACCGCAGTAGGGAAACATTTTTGAGTTTTAATCACGTTTTGAATTTATTACGTACAACTGTTGTGCAAGCATCAGAATGGTACTGTCTGGATTATTATAAATGTTGTACTACTTCTCAATGGAGTATAGAATCTAACGCATAACTCTAAAAAATGAAATGTAATCTAATGTACATGATGCGCTATGAATATCACTGTGTTTTAAATCTGGTTTAGTATTGTGCAAGTTACGTCTGCACTCTTCGTGATTCGTGATAATATTCTAAAGAATCGAGAGCAAGGTTTTGCTGAGAAAATGAGAAGTGAAAATCAATAAGTACTTGAAGAAAAAAATACGAATGAAATACAAAAAATAAATACAAATTCTAAAAAATGTCTGTATTTATTACGTTATTATGAAGTACCGCAGCGATTGTATGAAAGGTGCAAACATTCAGTAAAAAGGCTATTTACATATTGCTGGCAACTGATATAATATTTCCCTTCAGCCTGTCAGTTTTAACAGACAGGCATTCGACGCCCCTTGCCTTCCATCGTGGTATCGCGAAGCTGAATGCTGTGTCACGGATGAAACAGCCTTGCACTCCCCCTCCAAGAGAGGTTTCTCCTGCTGATCCCCATTCTCTGAAGGTGCAGTTGAATTAATAATGTCCGGCGAGTGACTCCAGCGCGCTTTCGTGGTACTAAGAAAAACTGCTTTGTAAGCTTAAGAGCACTTCTCGTCTATACCTACTATACGTTGAACTGTAAGAATTAACATGGAATAATACTGCATCTCTTAGGGAAAGAGAACAAAAGATGGTTACAGCGGGTAAGCCTGCTCAATGACGAAACATCTCGTTAAATGATTATCCAAAAATATAGTCTTCTTAAACTTTATGTAATCGGAGCGATTATGGGAAACCTTAAAAATGCGATAAAGGAAACCAACATTGTGACATTGTGTATCGTCAAAAATACAAAAAAAATTACATTTTTATAGACTAGCCTTCCGGCTTGTCGATTGCCTCCGAGCCGAGCGGATGGCATATAGATCAAAGGAGATTTGCGTGGTCTGCCGAAGGATTTCCATCTGCGAGTTTGTTGTGCCAAACACATCCCCTCGCCAGCTTGACTTAAATCATCGGCTTTTATTTATTGATGTATCCATGGATATATACGCAGTTCAGTAATGCTGTGGATTTACGCACGAAGTGTTTTCGTTATGGAACAGTTACGAATTGGGGAAATTGTACTCTGAATTAATCAGTTTCATTATTTGAAGCCTGGCATGTATCGCGTGTATTAATTGTCACCGGAATGATGCACCACGGTTGCATCCGCATTGCTCAATCAACACGACGAAGCCTCGAGAACGCGTACTATAAATAAATGAAGATACAAATTGCTCTGATTTTTTATCGTAGTATTTTGAAGTGGGGTGTATCAGTGGGGAAACGAATTGCGCAGCGCGGTAGACCTTTGGCCTGTTATTTGTCATCCGCGAGCGCCCCCTATTTAGTTTAATTTCGCGAGCCGAACGCGCTCGCCCGTTTGACGGCGGCGTTCGCGCGTCTAGTAGCTCTCTGGGCTCTTCCCGGCCCCCGAAAGCGCCGCCTGGCCCTTGCAGTGGGCTTTGCCATTCTCGACAGCGCCCGTGCGGCGGAGAGGGCGTCCTCACGATTCATCAAAGAGGCCGTGAAATTCCGCCGCTGCTGCCGCTGCCGGGAAGGGCGTCGGCGGGCTCCCTCTTTCCGCCTGAAATTGCCGACCGAGTTTCTCCTCGTCGGCAAATCTTTGAGCAAACACGTCCCCCGAGCGGAGCGGAGCGGCGCGGCGGATCGAGGCGGGGAGGGGACGGGGCAGGAGCTGGTGGAGTGCTGCGGGAGCGGCGGAGGCGACGTCGGAAGGAAAAGTTGGATGCGGGGCGCGGCGCGGCCGTCCGCTAGAGGGCGGGCGAACGGGGGCGGTGGAGGAGGTTCGCGAGTTTTTTCGTCTCTGCGATCTCGGCCCCGCCCCCGCCCCCTTGCCGCTCCTGCGCCCGCTACGAGCGCCTCTTGGGTGCCGTAATTTGTTGTATCACTCCCGTCCGCCGACAGCTGGAGCGGCCGCAGTTGGCCGCACGTCACGCGGCGACGTGGCGCCGTGAAGTGGGCGCGGCGTGGCGGGGTGCGGTGCGGTACGGCGTGCGGTTGCCGGCCGGCGATTGTTTACCCGCGCCGGTTATTCGCCGCTCGGACGGCGCGCGCATTCTAAGGCGCGTCCTTCCTCCGCGGGGAGGGGCTGCTGGAGCGAGGGAAAGGACGAGGAGGAGGAGGACGGAGAGAGAACGGGAGCGGCCCGCGCTTCGAATACCGAGCGCGACCATCGATTTGGTGCCTGCCAGCCCCATTGCGCCCCCTCTTGCTTTGCCGCGCATTGTAGCTGCTCGTTTCTTTCTCTTTGTCCGGCCCATATCCTGTCTCACGTTGCTTTTACCTGTCATGCCTTATTTCGCCTTGTGTTCTCTCTCTCTCTCTCTCCCCCTCTCTGTCTCTCTCCCTCTCTCTCCCCTCTGTCTGTCTGTCTCTCTCTCTCCCCCTTGCACGGCCACATGCATGTCATGCTACGCGCCTGTGTTGCTAAGTGTCGTCTTTCCCGTACCTTCCCGTCTCTAACTGTTTACCTGGTCTGTCCTGTGTTGCCGTGTTCTGTCTTGATAACACGTTCCGTCCAACCTGTTCTGACATGACCTCTCATGTTAGGTCATGTTGTCGTGTCCTGACCTCTCTTACCACAGGAGTCCATTCCGCCTTGCACACTCTTGCTCACTGTCGTGTCCTAGTTCGCTGTGTCCCAACCGTCCATCACAACTTGTTCGACCGGTCCCTCACTCGCCCTGCCCTACCCCTTCCCGCTCCGCCCCCCACCCAACCTCTTCCCGCTCCGCCCTCCCACCACCCAACCTCATGCGCGAACCCAGAATCTCCAGGCCTCCGGGAATGTACCCTGGCGGCGAGTGCCGCAGGACGCTGCGTCGTAAAGCGCTGTCTTGTTGGGCGCTTGTTATTCGCGGCGGGCGCCGGTCGAATAAAAGGATCGCGCGGTCGTTTGCAAATGGCGGGCGAGGGGAGAGAGGAGAGAGAGGTGGGGTAGGGGGTAGGGAGTTGGACATGTAAAGTTCTTTGTCGGCCGCGCGCGCGTGGAATACTGCTGACCGTCGCCCCCCTCCGCCCCCCACCCCCACCCCTACCCCCATCCCCTACCCCCACCCACCTCCCTCTCGAGGACGAGGATGTACTGCGCGGGAGGGCGGGAGGCGGGCGGTCGTTTTTGCGGCGCGGAAAAGCACTGCGCGCATATCGATGCCTCGCAGTCCCCCGCCGCCGTCGAGGCTGGTTTGAGATATTTACGAACGTGCGAGAAAGTATACACGGTTTCTTTGCGGTCTTGATATCTGGGTAAATAAATTTTCTTCTGTTTGGTCGGGAATCTGAATTTACTGAAAAAAAACAAACAATCAGATAGTTTACAGAAATGTGTGTTGCTGTCAATGATTCTGCGTCTTAAGACATTTTCACATCAGTGTTTTTTTGAGAATATTATATTGGTGTTACCACTTATGCGAACACTTGTTAAAGATTATGATAACTTTCGTTATTTCAGATTATCTATTGTAGAAAACACTATGGAAGTTGATAAGTATTGGATGAGCGTAAAGATACTAATTTTGCTCCTCTTTCCAATGAACTCTCAATTTTTCTAAATTCCTGATCACTTGTCTGAATTTCCGTGAATTGTGTTTGTTGGGTTTTGACCTTCCTCTTGGAGAAAAGTCGTCAATCGTCATGTCCGGATCTGTGAATATATTAGGAGATTCTGCACTATTCTGACACTCCGTTCTAGAGAGGAAGGGTACCAAGAAGAGCTAAATATCCAAAATTATAAAGAAGTTTCAAAAATATATCAGATTGTAGGCTATCCATAGGTTTGAAAAATAATTCTCATCTTCCTGAGTTTTAGTACGTAGGTGGTTACAGCTTAACATATTGCGGGCTATATGTGCTCTCGCCGATTTATTTAGATCGACGGATTACAGTCATGCAACATTCTAAATGCTTCATGTTAAATTTGATTGATGCATCTTTTGGAAGAGAGGAAATTATATCCCAATAATGCATAGCACAATTACATGGTTTTTATTGATGTATCGTAAATTTTGTCTCAAACCAGCATTTTTCCGTAGCATATTTTAAAGATCAAATAAAGAACTTATGTTCATCTGTATTTTCATCTATATTGTTACGACACCTTCGTTCTTTGTCTTCTTTTTAAATGATTTCGCCACGTTTGTTCTCCACGCAATCGTTCCCATCCTCTTTTAATTTTTAATTTTTCTACGCATACATTTTCAATGTCTGTTTGACTGCAACAATTAATTTCTCCCAATTTGCCAACCACACTCACTCTATCTTCACTATTTCGCTCTTTTCTACTTTCGAGAGTCCAGGGCGTTTGTGCTGCTCGACCTAGTTCTCTGACAGGAATTTCCGTTGCATTGACTTTAATCTGTCCGTTTCGCGGCAGAAGTCCCCGCCTTGTGGCGAGCAACTGCGTTCCATCGCAGCGTTTGTTATCAACGGACCCTGTCGCTGTTCGGCCTGGCGGTGCCCCTTCTGGAGAACCTCTCGTGCGCATCCTGCCTTTCCCTTCCCCAGCGCGCGCCCCCGCCCCCGCCCGCCCTCGCTCCGGCGCAGCGGTCGCTCCTCTCTCTTCTTTGTACGCCGGCGTCCTCTCCACTCCATCCCTCCCTTCCTCCCCTCCCCTCCTTCCTCCGCCCCGCCCAGCCGGCTCAAGTGCGCTACCACGGCCGAAAGGGCGAGGGTCACGCGCTTCGCTTCCTATCCCAACCCCGGCTCCTCTCCTCCCACCCCCTCGCCTTCACTCCCCCGCCCAGCCACTCGCCCTCACTCCCCCCCACCCCCCACTCCCCCTCCCTACCAAGCCCTGGTCCCGCCTCTCCCCCCCCCCTCTGCCCCTAGCCACCGCATTTCGCCGCCACTCCTCGCCCTCGCCCCCGCCCCACGCCCCGCCCCCGCCCCACGCCCCGCCCCATGCCCCACGCCCCCGCCCACGCCCCCGCCCCACGCCCCCGCCCCACGCCCCCGCTCCACGCTCCCGCCCCACGTCCACGCCCCCTTGCCTCCGCCCCCCGCCCGGCGCTCGATAGCGAGTGGTGGCGGCCGCAGACAGGCGTCGAGCCTCCGCATTACCAAACACACTTTAACACGCCCCGCCGCGTGTAGGCAAGAATACGATATGCTGGCGCCGGTGGCGTTATTGGTAAAACGTCAGGGCGACGTTGGGGGAAATCACGGCTGCGGCTGTGGAGGCGACGGCGATGGTAACGGTGACGGGAATGAGGGTTGGCGTAAGCGAGAGGGGCAGAGAGGCATTGGCAGGGTTGGTGGCACGCGCTGCTGACAGTATGGAGAGGGTTCATGGTCAGACATTTCTGCGCGATCGGAGATTTGTACAAGCGCACTTCACGTCCGCCCTTTTCATTTGAATTCTTTTGTTTCTCATGTGACATCGAGGAGGTAACGTGAAGTTTATTACTGAATGCACCTTTGTTTATCCGTAAGCCCCTTTGTTTATTCGTACAACGTGTCCAGTTCTTCTCCATCTTCATTGTTTAAATATACAACTTTCATTTTTAAAATTTAACTGCATGCATTTGTTTTTAATGCGCTTACCAATTTAGCACGTGCTATATTTCAAGACGTTTGTTATTGTTTACCTCTCTTACTTTTGTTGAGAAATAAATTTTTGAGGAATTTGATGAAGAAATTTGGGGAACTCTGCATGATCACGTTATACGTAATCACCTGTCGTAAGATATTTAAAGTATAAACATTTTATTGCATACTATGAAATTCACATGCAAATCAACTCAAATTAGTCATTTCAACTTTTCTGATTTTTGTCATTTTTTAAAAGTGATGAACTGACCGCAGCAGAATTGTATGTTCTTGATTTTACGTTTAATCCCGCTGTTCATTCATCTCACGAAGCATTGTTTTTGACGAACATATTTTCGATTCATACCTACAATGCGACCATTTGGAAATTTTCTTAATTTTGCCCGCAATATTTACTATAACTGTTGCCTTCTTGACCAGTATAGTTCTAAATCTTCAAAAATATCTTTCGTTTGATTCACGTACAAATTGCTTAGTTTTTCAAGAGTCTCGACTACGCTTGCTCGCTTGGCCAGTGCTTTCGGGAGGTGCGGGAACGAGTGTGCAAATTTAGTTAAAGCGAAGGGACAAATATTTCCTTAGTCAACAGAACGCGTGAGTTTCCGATGCTGGCGGTCTCACGTTTGCCCTCTACAGTCGCTTTCTGAATTTATCTTGCCTTCTGCGAGGTGGTAGGGCCTCCATTCACATTATTTTATTCGACAAATACCAAATGAAAGATTAAAATGATCCTGGGAAGAAGCAAAAGCCGAAAGTTGGTGGGATTACGAAAATTGAAATATCTATATTTGCCAACCCGGACGAACGAACCGGAAGGCCATTGCAGTAGCGCAGTGAGATTTTCGGTAAGAAGGGCTGCAGGTTCGAACCCGCTTGGACATGGGTATTTATTCTTGTGACGTGGCATTCCCAGCTCCACTTCGGGTCACAAGTGATGCTTCTTAGATGCGGATTTTAGTCTTCCTAAGTGAGGAAATCTAAATACGCTGCTAGGGACTTACGAACTACGCTCCCCCTCACCGACGAACATTGGCTATATTTGCCCGCGTTCTCCTTCAAATGGTGAAAAGGGAGGACTTGTCGGGGAGGTCATTGAATGCGAACCAAAGCAATTGCTTCCTCGAGAATAGACGAGCATGTGGAGGTTTAGAATTGTAATCTCAGGCTTGGACTTAGAATAAAGTTAAATACCTTCATTAATTACTGATTCGCATTACTCATTTGCTTCGATGAGACCAAGAACTCCAGTAAAAATCTAACTAACCGCTCAGAATTGGAAGCGTTAGATCCAAACTGTGCTCAGTAAAATGTTCATAACCACTTTACTTATTATGATCTGAATTTCGTTATGACCTCGGTTTAAACTTTTAGCCTTTCTTTGTTGTTAATTGTATTCAAACTGGAGTACTCGTTTGGGAGATATACCTCGAAAATAGGAGCCTTCTCTGAACAAAGCTCTACGACTGCTCTACATAAGTTGGACCATAATATACCTACCTCTCAAATGCTACCTGATAGCTCCAACAATGTCTGATTTGATTTATTTCGTCATATAAAAAAAGTAAACTATATGTGACGTATGGGGGAGAAGATCTGCCTCTGCGCGCATGTGCGCTGTGGCAATGAGCGTGCACAACGTTCAGCGAAATTTATCCGAACACTAATGAGTTAAACGTAGATGTAGCTTGCCTAAACTACACTGTATGTTTTATGAAACTACGCGAAATAGTCGAAAATATTCCAGGAAAAAAAAAGTTTCAGTATTCTGTAACTTTGGGATAAGACGTCTTGCACTGATATTAAAAATTGAACTAACTGTAATTCGTAGTCATTACTTGTTTACAATATGTAACCAATTCCGGAAGTAGGAAGTAGCTTTAGAATTTACCCAGAACATATTTACAAAAGAGACATTTCTCTTCAAATGTTCATTTAATACGGAATATTTTTAATTTATTTCAGAAATAGTTTTATTATGCGATTTTTTGTTACCTATTCACCATAAATTTAAATATTTAATAGGCAGTCAATAATTAATTTGACATCTTCATAACGCATTCACGAGATGGAGGGAGGGTGGGGGAGAAAAAGTGAAAATGGCGGCGGCGCGGGGGTGGGGCCCCGGGGTCGAGCCCCTGCGGCGGACAGCTGCCAGGCGCAGCGGCGCGTGCCGTCCGCATGCCACGCGCAACCGCACGCAGCCAGCCGCGCGGGCATTGCATAAGCGCCGCGCCGCGTGCTTTTTCCAACGGCGGCGGTGGCAGCGGCATTCGCGCGGATTTCGCGGTCCTCGGACGCGTGCGTGCGCAGGCGCGCGTGGTGGACGCAGGGCGCTCCCGCTCGCATCGTCGCGTCTCGTCGCGTCTCGTCGCGTCTCGTCGCGTCTCGTCGGTCTCGTCGCGTCTCGTCGCGTCTCGTCGCGTCTCGTCGCGTCTCGTCGCGTCTCGTCGCGTCTCGTCGCGTCTCGTCGCGTCTCGTCGCGTCTCGTCGCGTCTCGTCGCGTCTCGTCGCGTCTCGTCGCGTCTCGTCGCGTCTCGTCGCGTCTCGTCGCGTCCCTTCGCGTCCCTTCGCCGCGACCCGCTCCTGGTGATGGCGATGCCCGCCGTGAGACTGCTTGACGGGCGACGTGACGTCGACGCCGATGCCGCGTTTTGGGTTGGACTGGCTAAAAATGACCCCCATGCCTAGGCCTAGTTTAATTCCCACGCTTGGGGGTAAGAGAGACCTTCGGCGAAGATGACGTATTCCCTTCACAGTAACGGAGAAGGTGGCTCAAGGCATCGACCGATGTCACTGCACTGCCTCTGATCGAGAGGGTCTAGGTTCGAGTCTCTCTGATCGAGAAGTCCTAGGTTTGAGCCCCAATCGTAGAATTTTTGACGGTAACTTCATAGCTAGGTCCAGTTCAATCGCTCTCTGGAGGAGAATTCGTGCGCCCGTCTGCTCTGATCGGTGGTTTTCCGTGGTTTCTCCAATCAACACCAGGCGAATGCCGGAACGGTGCCATAACATGCGGACCACGGACTGCACGCGATCGTTGTTCTATCTTGCGTCTCTTCCTTGTTCTATCCTCACTCTTACTTACGCACACTTACACTTATTTGCACTACACTACGACTCGTGCCGGGAGACCGGAGCTTAGAGCTTGTCCAGGCTGGGGCGGTGCCTCGCTGGTGGAGATTCTTGGTTGGGGAAAACCCTGCTAGTCGACGAGAATGTCTGCGCCGTATCTCACCATGCAATGCGGGAAAATCTCCGCCACATTTCGAGGAAAGAGCATGTACTACACTTACGGGACCAATGACCTTAGCTGATAACGCGTCCGGAATCTCAATCAATCAATCAACCCTTCACCTTGACTAACAAACTCGGCCTACCTCACCTTTTCCCGTCACGCAGTTGCAGAAACAGAGACAATTCTGAGGGAAGGCTATAACTGTAGTTATCCTCGACCGGGCATCAAACTGGGAATCGTACTACGGGAAGCTAGTACGCTGCCCATGAGACTAGGGCTCTGGCTTGCACAGTCAGTGTCCTGTTCATTCTGTAGTGGACTTTTTCAGGGCTGAACTTGCTCCGTTGGAAAATGTTTCACTTCTGAAGAACACAGCGTTTGTTTGACCGCAACATTCTACATTACAACTTTAGTGAATTAATTTGAATAATATGGTATTCGTTTTTGATAGCATAGTGCGCTTTAAAACTATTCTAAAAGTGATTGGTAGGGTTCAATCATCATTAGATATGATAATTAAACTTCCATGTTGTGGGTTTGACATTTGGAGTTGATATTCAAGTGTAATTATTTAATACGTAATTTTTGTAATTAAGTTTCTAATTTCGCTTTCCTAACGTGAATTTGACGTGCATGTTATGAAAAGCACCAACAGAAAGAGGAAATAATTGAATTCAAATGTTTTGTGATCAGACGCCTCCCAGCTGCTACACATGGTTTGGATCACACATCATAGATTTTCTGCAAGAGTTCCGCTAGGAGGTGTTTGACCATTCACTACATTCCAGATCTTGTAGACGCAGTCTTTATGACCCAGGAATGCAAATGTTGGGCACGGGATGACAAAGTCTTAATTCTGGTGGGGATTGAGGGAAAATTGTGCAACGTGCTGTATCTGCTACAATACATTTTTTCATGAAACTGTTTTTATTTGGGAGGGGGGTAACTTACTTTCTGGATGCGCCTCGTGGGATGTTCAAACGAAAAAATAAATATTCTAGGAACTGAGTAATGATTAGTCGTTCGCAGCAATTATCTCGCTGTTCCTGAATAATCTAAAAGTGAACGTAGTCGAGCTAAATTACAGAAGTTTGCGCAACCACGAGATGCGCTATCCGCCAACCAATATCTGGCTGTCGTTCGTAGCATCTCCAACACCGCTGCCCGGCAGTCTCTTGTTTCCCCCTCCCCGTCCCGTTCCCCTTCACCCAACCTATTTCGTTTTCGCCTCTCCCAGCTCTTCGCTGGCGATCGCCGGCTGAAAGATGTAGGCCCATCCTTCTGCCCCTGCCCTTCCATCCCTCTCGCTTTCCCCCCCTCTCCGCTTCTCCCTCCCCCGCCGCCCGGCATTTGTCGCGCCGCGTCATCTGCGCCGGCGGCCGAGCGGAGGTGGGCCCTGAAATATTCAGCTGTCGATTCCTCGCAGCGCGCGCGTCCGCCGTCACATATCGATGTTTGCATTTTCGCGACGCGGATCGCTTGCTCCCGGACAATCGAGTTTGCGCCCGCGCACGTCGGAAGGACAGCGGTCTTGACACGTCGGTCGGCGTGCCGGCGCGGCGTCACGCTTGCTTTTTTCCTACACGGCTCGTTATACTCGAATTTGCTCCGAGCGTTCTCGCCCCATTTCGAAGCTCGTACCTAATTAATGTGTTCTACTGGTTATACACCCGATACGTACTAGGGTTATAGTAATTAATTCAGCAAACATCACGATTAGGTAACACTTATTTTGTTACACAGTATTGAAATTGTACGTAATAGTTGCCAATATTACGAGAAAGTCCGTGCTCTTGTCGCACCTCTTGTTTTGGTTATTGTTTTAGACAGATGTTAAAGATGTGCATATGGTTGGGATGAAAAAAACTGAAGGTTTGTTTTCAATCCTACATTGATTGTTGTCAGTGTAATTGAAATGAAATCTCAAGTTCTGAAATAATAAGCATATCGAAAGATAATCATATTATTAATTTGAAGAAAATGCATAGAAATTTTCCAGATGCGTTATTCATTATTCATATATCCATTTGAAGGCAGGCGGTCTTGTATCCTCATTGTACAACGTTTAAAACGCAATATGTTTCCTCAGATTACCTTTCGGATTGTTAATAATAAAACTTGCCTTTTAGTGTTTTTGTTACTGAAAAAGTACTTTATCGTTATTTGCAAAACGCAGATTATTCAATGTGATTCCATTACTATTCAATACGAATTTTTAATTACAAATATGGAACTGGTCGTTGAGGAAAGAGGTCGGAAACGTTATTCAACTCTTTCGTCCCACTTTGTATAAGTTAAATCGGTCCTACCATGAGAACGATGCTAGAGTTAAAAAAAAGACGAATGTGTTTTAGAGTGCCAGCTCTATGATCAGTTAGTTTCTCATCAGTCATTGGAAATGTTTTGCTCGCCGTAATTTAACCTTTTCTATCGCAAACTGTAGTTATGAGATAAAATAATATTGTTGTAGAGCGATTTTCCGTTGGATTTTTTTCAAACATCTTAATCATGCAACTGACGAATATACGATAGCATTTTGTAAAATTTTCAAATACATTAACCGGTATGAGATAATGGCCGCATCAAATGCTAGTTTTGTATTCAGGTACAGGTATTAACAAATTTGTTTTTTTACAAGACTTATGAACATTCAGAGCAATATTTTCAGATACATATATTTGAGAAAAGGGATGAATAGACTAAAGTCATCTGATAGTGCGTGAAAATCTCCTGTTAGATTTGCATTACTTTTCAGTTACAATTATGTAATATTCTACAGTTCCACGAGTTACCTTTTCGCAAACTAATTATTTCTATTAATATTACGATTATTTTTTTAAAATTATTGTTATTATTACCTTACGGGTACAATAAATACTTTCTTGCCGTTCTAGTCAATTAAACTACATGAAAATAAAAAAAAAGTTAAATTAAAACTTTTACATTCTTTCAAAAAATGTTCCATTTTTTTCCTATTACGTCATAACCGTTATTAAATTCCAAAATGCATTCCTTCAAATCATGTATTGCTTCAATGACATTGAGATAAACACAGAAAATATTTATTTTATTTCAGGTTTCAAGCGTAAACTGTCTTTGAACGTATTATAACTATTTCCTCGAATCTTTTGACTTGGCTTATCCCTGCGGTACGAACAGCCGTTAGAAACGCTTGGCGTCCGCGCCGGTCGCCTCGATCGTCGCCGCCTCGACCGAAGCGGCGCGCAGCGGCGGAATCGGAGCACACCGGGGGCGCGGCGGCGGAGTCAATTTGCGGCGCGGGTGGGTGCGGGGCGGCGGTCCGCCTCTCCCGGCAATAACCGGAGGTGCTCAGTTATTGATAGAGAACTTGAGTGCGCCCGCCCGCCCGCCCGCGCCGAGTTAGGCCGGGCGAGGCCTCCGAGCCGTTTATCTATCGCCGCCCGCGCCACCGGACGCCTCAGCGCCCATCCCGTGCCACCGGCCGGACCACCGGAAGGCAGGGCTGGGGGAGAAGAGGGAAGGAGAGGGTGAGTGGACGAAAAGGAAGGCGCGGTGTGGAAAGATGGCGAGAAACGAACGGTGGATCGTCACGCTTGTAGAAAGAATGTTTTTTCTTCCTCGGAAAAGACGGGATGGCGACGCCGACGATGATCTTGTGGGAATAAGCAAGAAATAAACTAAGGAACGAGAGAGAGAGAGATAAAACAATGGATTTTAAATGAATAACTTGATCATCATATGAAGGAAGAAGGAAGAAATTTTGGAAATTGGAAAACTTCCAGTTCCAAACTAGCAGAAACATCAAAGCGGTTTGTGCTACATAAAGTAAAATTGTAAAACTTGTACAGTGGTAAAGAAGTGTAAATGACAGACTTCACATTATCTTAGGTTATAGGAGAGCATTGTAAATGTATATATTAATACATTGACATTAAATAAGGCTATTCCACGAATAAAATTAAAAACAATAGAGTTACAGAATGCTCCGAATATTAATTATATAATGAAACTCACGCTTTCTGTACACAGCTCCCTTTGCGCCTAATGTATAACTGTTTATAACTGTTATAGCTTTAATAGAGAATAGTGGAATAGAAAAAGGTACATATTTTTTCAGGTACTCTCCCTAATTGGACATAACCAAATGTATTGTTGGACACATTTTGTTCTTTGAATGGAATAGACATAAATAACCGAAATTTGTTTTTACATTTCACATAGCCGTCACGTATATTATCATGAGATTCCAGATCACCATAAAAAGGTTGTAAAGACATAAGTCGTAGATAACGAAATAATGCAACTAATCGTAAACCCTAACAACAATTGAAAGATAAAGCGAACAACTAGACAAATGTTAAGGACAGTGCCATTAATTGCGCGCATCCCCTGCAGAACAATTTCTGCAAGCAGAACGTAGCGAGCTAAAGAACATTCAATGCAATTAATTAGTAGTCAAAGTACAAGTAATGACTGAGTTGGAGATCTGTTTTCTAGAGAGGAGAGTGACCCAGAAATGTAGTTGTGAGAGTGAAAGTAGATGTGTCAGTGCTGACGTAAGAAGAATCCATGGGAAGGGGTGGCGGCCGGGACTGCAGCAGCAGCTGCGGGTGCAGCGCGGGGCGGGCGCGTGGGCGGCGGCGCTCAGGCAGAGGGTCCCAGATCGATACCGTGCGCGGGCGCGCAATTAAAAGTGGGGTTGTGACCCTCCGCCGTTGACCCTGTTCGCCCGTACTCGCGGCCGCGACCGCGCGCCCCCGTCACGCCTGGGCCACTTTTACTCCCCGGCTTCATTATGCTGATTACGTCCACCCAGTGTCTCCCACCCGTGTCCGCCCCTGCACGGCCCGCGTCTGCCCCGTCCCGCGTCTGCCCCGTCCCGCGTCTGCCCCGTCCCGCGTCTGCCCCGTCCCGCGTCTGCCCCGTCCCGCGTCTGCCCCGTCCCGCGTCTGCCCCGTCCCGCGTCTGCCCCGTCCCGCGTCTGCCCGTCCCGCGTCTGCGCCGTCCCGCGTCTGCGCCGTCCCGCGTCTGCCCCGTCCCGCGTCTGCCCCGTCCCGCGTCTGCGCCGTCCCGCGTCTGCCCCGTCCCGCGTCTGCCCCGTCCCGCGTCTGCCCCGTCCCGCGTGCTGCGCCGTCCCGCGTCCTGCCCCGTCCCGCGTCTGCCCCGTCCCGCGTCTGCCCGTCCCGCGTCTGCCCGTCCCGCGTCTGCCCCGTCCCGCGTCCTGCGCCGTCCCGCGTCTGCCCCGTCCGCGCGTCTGCCCCGTCCCGCGTCTGCGCCGTCCGCGTCTGCCCGCCGTCCCGCTCTGCGCCGCCGCGTCTGCCCCGTCCCGCGTCTGCGCCGTCCCGCGTCTGCCCCGTCCCGCGTCTGCCCCGTCCCGCGTCTGCCCGTCCCGCGTCTGCGCCGTCCCGCGTCTGCCCCGTCCCGCGTCTGCCCCGTCCCGCGTCTGCGCCGTCCCGCGTCTGCCCTCGTCCCGCGTCTGCGCCGATCCCGCGTCTGCCCACGTCCCGCGTCTGCGCCGTCCCGCGTCTGCCCCGTCCGCGTCTGCGCCGTCCCGCGTCTGCCCCGTCCCGCGTCTGCCCCGTCCCGCGTCTGCGCCGTCCCGCGTCTGCCCCGTCCCGCGTCTGCGCCGTCCCGCGTCTGCGCCGTCCCGCGTCTGCCCCGTCCCGCGTCTGCGCCGTCCCAGCGTCTGCCCCGTCCCGCGTCTGCAGCCGTCCCGCGTCTGCCCCGTCCCGCGTTCGCGCCGTTCCCGCGTCTGCCCCGTCCCGCGTCTGCGCCGTCCCGCGTCTTGCCCCGTCCGCGTCTGCGCCGTCCCGCGTCTGCCCCGTCCCGCGTCTGCGCCGTCCCGCGTCTGCCCCGTCCCGCGTTCTGCGCCGTCCCGCGTCTGCCCGTCCCGCGTCTGCGCCGTCCCGCGTCTGCCCCGTCCCGCGTCTGCCCCGTCCCGCGTCTGCGCCGTCCCGCGTCTGCGCCGTCCCGCGTCTGCCCCGTCCCGCGTCTGCCCCGTCCCGCGTCTGCGCCGTCCCGCGTCTGCGCCGTCCCGCGTCTGCGCCGTCCCGCGTCTGCCCCGTCCCGCTGCCTGCCCCCGTCCCGCGTCTGCGCCGTCCCGCGTCTGCCCGTCCCCGCGTCTGCCCCGTCCCGCGTCTGCCCCGTCCCGCGTCTGCCCCGTCCCGCGTCTGCCCGTCCCGCGTCTGCCCCGTCCCGCGTCTGGCCCGCCCCGCGTCTGGCCCGCCCGCGTCTGGCCCGCCCCCGCGTCTGGCCCGCCCCGCGTCTGGCCCGCCCCCGCGTCTGGCCCGCCCCGCGTCTGGCCCGCCCCGCGTCTGGCCCGCCCCGCGTCTGGCCCGCCCGCGTCTGGCCCGCCCCGCGTCTGGCCCGCCCCGCGTCTGGCCCGCCCCGCGTCTGGCCCGCCCCGCGTCTGGCCCGCCCCGCGTCTGGCCCGCCCCGCGTCTGGCCCGCCCCGCGTCTGGCCCGCCCCGCGTCTGGCCCGCCCCGCGTCTGGCCCGCCCCGCGTCTGGCCCGCCCCGCGTCTGGCCCGCCCCGCGTCTGGCCCGCCCCCCTGCATTTATGTTCCTAGTTTTCTCATACTCCATAGCACTCCTCGGTTCCAGTTGCGAAGCGGCGGGGCGCGAAGTGTTGCCAGGCTTCATTGATGCCTGGGGGCGCTGGAGGTCCATTTTACGTGGAACCATCGCGCTGGAAAGTGAAGGGTCATGCGGCGCTAATTGTGTTATTGCGATTTCTTGGTTCACTAGTTTCATAAAAGGATTAAACTATTGCGTTAAACGCTTTTCTATGTGTACGCGTGCGCTTGTGTTTTACGATGTGGGTTTGTGTACGAGTGTGTGAATGTGATGACAAATGTGTGTGACGGAAAGGAAAAAGGTAGAGAAAGAAAGGGAGGGAGGGAGGGAGGGAGGAGGAAAAACTATGAAGGCAAAGGCTGATGCGGAAGGAGAAGTAAGGAGGGGAAAAGATTCTGTACGAACGTTTGTGGTAGAAAAATAAAAATTACAAGTATGTTCTACGAATGTTGCGAAACATACTGAGCAAGGGAAAAAATGGCTACCAGAAAAAAACTAGAAAATAGACGAAAACTTTAACCTTTTGGTGATATATTCGTAATTGTGATCTAAAATTGTTTTGCTATATTCTCAGTGCTACTGCCGAAAAAACTGGAGTTCTCCTAAAAGTCATTGCGTATGAAGTGCTTGGAAGAGAAGAAATTATAGAAGAAGAAATATTTTATCATTTATACAGCCTTCAATAATACACAGAATTGTTTTGTGTACAGACATTCCATTTCACTCACAGTTCGGGAAACGCAGGAAATTCGTTCCGATCAAATGGACACAATGGAAATATTTGCTCAAAAAATTTGAGTACATTATCTTAAAAAACAAATAAAGTGAGCTAATATATTATGCAACAAAATTGAAATGAAAACTTTTGACTAAACTAAAGCATTGAATTAATAAAGTAATTATATTTGATGCTTTACTTTTATGGGGGTTACATTAAAAAGATTGTGAAAAAATATTTTTCCAGTTAATATTAAATCCGGAGATAAATGCAATTCCTTTTAATGATCTGCTTATGACGTAAAACAGGACGATGAAGATATGAACCAATGGTAACTATCTAGAAAGATAACTGTAGTGTATATCAGTTAACACTAAAGAGCGTAGAACGATTCAGTAATCGTCATCACTTGCCAGTGCACGTCGAATAGGACTGCGCATTTCCCTGAATGGTCCATTCAGCGCGACTTCCACCGGCACAAAGCGGTGCGGAGCGAGACGCGGTGGCTGCGACCGCGCCTGCTGGGCCAGGGCAGGGCAGGCCAGGGCAGGGCCGGACCGCGGCCGGAGGCGCGGGGGCGGGGTCAGGAGAGCGGAGTTTGAGGCGGCGGGTCGCGTCGGTGGCGCATTCTGCAGGCGGTCGATGGGCCCTGGACGTGGCCGCGCCCTCTGGAAGTCTCCTCGCGTGCGGACGGGTCACCGAGTGCTTGAGGGTGGGCGCCCGGCCCGGCCCGGCCCAGCCTCCGTCGCCGCCGCCCTCGCTGCAACCGGCGCCTTCCCCGACGGGTCACAGTATTTGCTCCGGCGCACCCCGGCTCAGGTGGCTCAGGGCATCAGCTGATGTCACTGCAGGGTCTCGGACCAGGAGGTCCTAAGGTTTCCTTCCCGACGGTAGTAAGATTTTCAACTTCAGCCACATACTAGCTAGATCGTATTCAGACGCCATCTGGAGGAGAATTCTAGCGGCCGACTGCTCTGATCGGTAGTTTTGCGTGGCGTGGTTTCTCCGATCAACACCAGGTGAATGCCGGAGCTGTATCCTGACAAACGGGCCACGGATGGCGCGCGATTTTCCTTCCCCGTCCTTGTCCTATTCTCACCCCCTCACACACTTACATTTACATGCATTATCTACCACACAAGTCGGAAGATCAGTCGGGACTTTAGTGCTTGTCCCAGCTGGAATCGGTGCCACGATGGAGGGAGATACCTTGTTGGGGAACATGAACGCACGCTGACGTAGGTGGGACCCGGATCTCCCCATCCAGAGGGGAAAGATCACCGCCCCATGCCACCGGTGATAAAACATGCCCTACACTAAACGGACTAATGATCTTAGCGGTCGTCGCGCTCTCTGGAAGTCCGCTCGCGTGCGGCCGAATGCACGAGGTAGACGCTCGGCTCAGTCTCCGCCGCTACCGTCGCTGCAACTGCCGCCTGCGCCGACGGGTCACAGTATTTGGTCCGGCGCTGACTGCGACGTGGTATGCACAAGCCGCTGGACCTTGCATTAACTGAGTTTCCTCTGCCACCCCAAACTTGGTTCCGCACTGTTCATGCCCTTACTCCTCCTTCCTCAGTCTACCTCACTCTTGTGTTCGTACTAACATTTTCGTCCTCATTCCCTTGCAATATTTTACAAAATATATTTAGTATTGCTTAATGTCCAACCTCTTCTCATACTTTGCTTTAAATTCACGTGCTCAACTGCATTTCTCGTCTCTCACTTCAATTTTATCACTGGATGCAGAGACAACCCATTTCTCATGATCAGATTTTTCATTCCACGCTCCGTAGTTAGTTATATACTAGATACGTGAATTTTCGACTATAAGAAGTGTCGCTCTTGCTCCTTTAACCCTTCAGTCCTCCTTTAACTCCTACTTTCCCCTTTACTTTCACCCTCGGCATCTCAACATTCACTCGACTTCTCTCTCCAATCTAACAGTTCCGTTGTCATTTTGCCCTGCAATCCCACTTTCCCTTCTACTTTCTGTCCCTTCCTTCGTCGTTTGTTTCCTATTCGTCGACTCCCAACTTCGCGTTCTGGCTCTCCTCGTAGCTATCTCCTTTGCCCATGACGGGACGTCTCCGCCCCCTGACCGTGGGCATCGTGCGGGACCTTCTCGCGAAAGACGTCAGTTTGGATCGTGGAGCGGGTGCGAGTGCGGGTGCGGGCGGCGGTTCGAAGGGCCATCGAGGCGGCGGGGCGGTGGACACGGCGCCCTCGCACTCGGCGGCGGCGGCGGCGGGCGGCGGCGGCGCGCGGCGGGCGGCGGAGATGCGCCTCGATCGATAACCTCGCTCCGCACCGCCGCCGCCATGACGTCACGGATTTGCGGCGGCGGCGGGAGCAGGAAAGTGCGGTTTCGGTGTAAAAGTGCTCGTACGTCGTGCTTTGTCGGGATTTGTCATCGCAGCCGCCGGCCCCCGCCCCCGCCCCCGGCCCGCGGCACGGCTAATGGCTCGCCTGCGCGGACACCGCTGTCCGCCTCGGGGAGCGCCGCGGCGTCGCGGAGCCACGCTGCTGGCGAGGCCGCCCTCGTGGCTGCGTGGCGCCTGGCTGTGCGTGCCTTCCGAGACTGTTCTTCGATTTATACTGCGATTTTTCTAACTGCGACCCTCAAGGCCACTCAAATCCCATCTTCGAGATGGAAATATGTCACGGCATTTCGCATCTTTCTCGGTCTTGCCGGTAGAAGTCGTATGATCGCAAGCACTGCTTCATACGGTCGCGATCGTGCGAAATCTAGCGGAACAACTGAGAAAGACGCGAAATGCCGTGACATATTCCCATCGCGAAGATGGGATTTGAGTGGCCTTGAGGGTCGCAGTTAGAAAAATCGCAGTATAAACATGGCTACACTTCAAGCTCACCTACGCCGGTGTGTAGGGCATATGAGTGTAAGGATAGGTAAGCGGGAGATGATGGAGCATTCTGACTTCACTATCTAGCTAGCATCGTATAATTCGCCACCGATGTGACTCGAACCAGACGTTTACCCGGTAGACCCTGCTGCACCCGGCGACATAAAAGTTTGATGAATTTTGTTTTCCACCCAGCGGATGCAATGCGAGAGCACAGCTTGTAGGTAGGCTTCGTTTGTCTTTGTATGTCAAACTGCAAACGCGATTCGAACACGGGAATTTCGAAAGGCAAATTTGGAGCTGTGCAGCAGCCATTAGTTTTACTCTTTGTTTGCGTCAACAAATGGCGTTATGTGCCTCGGCTTCAATATTTAAACATTTATCTAAGGCTTCGATGTACCTTTTTGTGTATCTAACGTATTTACCTTTATGTTACACTGTAGTTATCTTAAATTTTGGCGGTCCGCGCAAAATTGGTAGGAGTTACGTTCTTTCAGTTTACACGTCTGTAACGTTAGTACCCAGAAATGCAATAATATTTCCGAAACAATGGTATTAGTGGTAAAATTAAAATAATAATAACAATTTCTACAAGTAATTTTCAGGTTGTTTTGAATATATAATTGATTGTTGCAGAGTACTATATTTACATGTATTAATTCTTTAATTCATCTACATCTTGAATCCCCACCCGACGGCGGCAGGATTTCGACATTAGTTTGTCAGCTAGGTCGAATTAAGGTGCTGTCTGGAGGATAATTCTAGAGGCCGTCTGCTCTGATCAGTAGTTTACCGTGGTTTTTCTGGTGAACACCAGTCGAATGCCGGAGCAGTACCCTAACAAACGGGCCACGGACCGCGCGCGATTTTCCTTTCTCGTCGTTGTCCTATTCTCACCCTTTGCACATACTCTAACATACACTATACTACCACACATGCCGGTAGACCAGTCGGGAGCTTAGAGCTTTTCCCGGCTGGGGCGGGGCCCCGCTGGTGGAAGATACCTGGCTGGGGAAAACCCCGCTGACTCAACTGTAGGTCGGAGCTGGATCTCGCCATCTGGTCGAGGGAAAACATGCACTACACTTACGTGACTAATGACCTTGATAGTTGACACATCCCCTATCACAACCAACCAACCAACCAACCAACCTACCTACCTGAATCTCCACTTCTACTATTTTTACCTCCCTTCTTTCCCTGTTCTGCGCGGCTTTGCACCTCCCTAACCGCATCATCCCTTCTTCCGCCCCACCTCTCCCCGTACTACTCCGCTCCGCCCCGCTCTTCCCTCTCTGCGCCAATGCTTCCTTTCCTTACCCATCATGTTCTCCACTCTCGCTCCCTACCCCCTCCGTCAGCTCTCCACCACCTCACTCCCCTTTTGCCGTTTATTCCCAATTCAACAGGTTCCATATAAAGGTTCCCCGTGCGGCGCCGGCGTTCAGGTGATGCGGAGACGAATGCCGAGCCAATAACTTTTACGCCGCGCGTCAAGGCGCAGCGAGGGCGATGGGGTTTTATTGTGCTGCTTTTACGGCGCCGCTCCCATATTTTTACGTCTTAATTCACGGCGACGCGCATAATTGCGGAGGACGGCAGCAACGACGACGACGTTGCTCGATCCTCAGCCACCGCTGCGGTTCCTTCGTCTCTGTGATTTTAATGTCGTCGTTGGATGTGATACGATTCAGTATCATTGCCTTTATTGAATGGCTACATTAAAATCTGATAATGACGGTAGGAAAGACGTAATATCGTAGTATGGTTGCAGTATGATTTACGGTAGCTCGGATATGAGGGTGCTGTAAATTTTCGGTTTTTATATGCCTTTGGCGGTTTCCGTTTTCTATGAAATGGGCACGGTGTGAGACTGAAGTACAGACAATTATATTCAGAAGATTAATTATTCAAGATTGTTCAGAACTAAATAAGTCTTTGTGTAAAAATTGTGACTACTTCTAGGGATTGAATGCAGAAATATTTTTGCTTTGTACAGAGAACTTTTAAGTTTATTATTTTTTCGTTCTACTATACTTTTCACACTAACCTATTTCGCCGTCTGCTGGTAATGCTTTCCCCAGTGGTAACTGCCACTCGCTGCTAGGAGAAAAATTACAGTTGTTCATCCCTCCGTAGTAGAGTAACACTGGATGAATACGTAGTGGCTGTGTAATATTTATTTTTCACTTGGCTTACCTGAGGCAAAAGCAAGCATGCTTTTTGTGCGAGTTTTCAATCGCAAATCACGAAAATTTTCGATTCAGTAACCGCAGTATTTTTTTCGATTTGGCTTACCTGCTGGAAAACAGCAGGTGTGTGTTTAATTTGCAGCCAGATTCAAACGACTCCCACCATAATGGGGAATTCCCGGGTTTCGTTCGTGTAGCAAGTACTAGCAAGCGACATGGCGATCCCATTCTGCGATTCTCATCATGAAGTTTTGATGAACCACTTTATAAATAGGGAATAAACATGTTGCTGCTCACTTGTCCTCCTCGTCTCCCCATTGCGCTTCCTGCCCTCGCTGCCTGTTGCAGCCTCCCACGGCCTCTCCCCACCCCTCGATCAACGACGTATCTCTATACCTCTCGGATCCTTCCAACGCCTTTCCAGATCATTCTTCACTCCTCTCTTCTCGCTCCCCGCTCTTTCCTCCACACTACACACTCCACTCCACTCTACAATTCACTCTCCACACTCCACTCTACAATTCACTCTCCACACTCCACTCCCCAATTCACTCTTTATACTGCACTTTACTCCACAATTCACGCGCCACACTGCACTTCACTCCACAATTCACACGCTACACTCATACTGCTTGCCCCGGTCTCAAAAAGCAACTTAGCTCTTCGGCATGCTGCGTTCCTGCACAGATCCCTTGATTTGTACGCATGGCTTCCACAGTGCGAATTTATCAGCCCTGAAAAGTTTTTGAATTTTCCATCGGGTGCAGAGTGGTACCGGGAATGATTATCATATCGAGCAACCCGCACTTTGCTGGCTGGTTTCCCCTTCGCTTGAAAAAAAACAAACGCCAACCTTTTACTGCTATTGCGGCTTACGGCGGTCAGCGCGGCCATTTATTTTCGTATGTTTTCAGTTTGTGTAAATACGTCTGTTCTTCTTTATACTTTCTTAATAACTATAATAGCATTAATAATATAATAATATCAATAACTAGTTATAGAAAGGCGTTGATTTCCTAGGTAAATTTCAAAACAGTTGAAATATTAAGTTCATGAATTCATAAATACAAATCTTGAAAAATAATTATTCACCAATGTGTTCGACAATGTAATTTATAAAAAACCTTAATTTTTAATAATAATATTATTACTCTAACTTGAAGGGTTCTTAGCATTCTTTTTTTAAACATCTTTCCTTATTTAAATTTCACTCCATTCGTCACTTCATTCATGAGTTTAACATTGAAGAGAATTAACTCGGTTAAAGTAAAAGGAATTTGCGAAATATCAAGTATGTTTTGTTTATTTCAAATAAATTTAAGTGTTAAACATCGGTTCCTCTTGCATGTAATATTCAGATTACATTTCGAATACATATATTTCAATTTTACAATTCGAAGTGGTATGTTTTTACAAAAGAACATAATTATCTTCCTTAAAATCGTGTTTATCAGTTTAGTTGGAAATGATTACTGAATTTCGACTTCACGTATTGTATGTAAGATAAAGAGTTACGAACGCACATACACATTCACTTACAACTCTCACCATGCTTGATATTCGGATTCACTTGATATTTCAGTAGGTGGTACAACACCACGCAACTGAATTTAAATTTTGAAATGACATGGAATATTAAAAATATGGTTTTGGAGAAGTTTAGCCTCAGAACTTTAAGTGACACTTTTTGCGGTCGAATCTTATTGGTAACGGGAAGAAATATTTACCCTATCAACTGGTGTCAACTTTCGCAGTCATTCTTTCGTTCAAGTCAAATACGAAGGATCAAAATCGCTGTTCTTTATAATTAGAAGTGCGTAGTGACGTAGCATCTTACCGAGTCTGACTTAAGGATCTTCTAAATCAATCCTGGTTTTGAAGAAAACTGAAAAAGTAATTTATATATGGTGCGCTTGGCGTCTTCGCATTATAATTTGCCTAGATTCCGTTGCTGTAAAAAAGGTCTTCCCGTTGCGAAAGTGAAATTAAATGATTTTATTGTAAGTTTTTAAAAATTACTTTATTTTATTTGTATTTATTCATCTTCTTCCTTCTTCACTTCCAGGATTAGGCGTCTGCCTGTTCCGGCCTCACAGAACTCTCCTCTCACCTCTTTTTTTCGGCCCTCCCTATATCTCTTGTTCCTCTTGGTTTATATAGGAAGGCCAACTTCGGTATCGAGAATTATCCATCCTTTGTACATGTTGTAGCCACTTGTTCCTGTACTTCATCATTCTTTCATTGAGGCTCTTCACATTCAGTTCTTCTCTTATTTCATCATTCTTAAATCTATCTTCTCTTGTGCAACCTTTAGTTCTTCTAAGAAATTTCATTTCTGCACTTTGTAATTGTGTGTTAGTGCTCTTTTTAGGGACCCAACTCTCACTTCCATAGAGGAGGACAGGGATGGCCATTGTGTTATAGTACTTTATTCTTGTCTCTTTCCTTGTTTTGTTTTTCAATTGTCCTATGAATTATACCACATACTGATTGAAATTTTGACAGTTTCTTATTGGTATCTTCATCATGTCCTATTTCACACCCTAAATAGTTGAAAGAAGAGGACTTGTTCAATGATTTTGTTGTCTACTACAATCTTTGTTCTAACAGGTGATTTTCCACAAAAGGCCATAACTTTGTTTTCTCTTTTGATGATTTTTATGTCATATCCCTTGCATATTTTGTTTAAGTGGTGTACGATCTCTGTAAGTCATCCTCTCCTTCTTGTAGTATTACGGCGTCGTCAGCGTATAATAAAATATTTAAATAGTCATTTTCTGTAATACCTATTCCTTTTTTTTATAATGAGCTTCCATTTTTGGATTATGTCATTTATATATATGTTAAAAAGCGTGGGCGATATTGGGCACCCTTGTCGGACTCCTTTATTAATAGGTATTTCCTCCGTCTTCTTTCTTCCTGTGTTATTATAATTTTGAGCCTTCATACATGGTTTTCATTACATTTACAATGTGCTGGGTAGCCTGTTTTTCCATTATGTCCCATAATTTTGTCCTATTAACATTATCAAATGCTTTTTCAAAGTCTATAAAAGCAAGATGTGTTGGCAGATTGAATTCTCTCCTTTTCTCTAAAATTTGCTGTAGGATGAATACATTGTCGGAGGTTGATCTACCTTTCCGAAACCCATTTTGTTCTTCTCCCAATAAGGCTTCAGATATGCTTTTATTCTTGCATTCACTATTACTGGCATAGACTTTATACATGTGCAGAGTAAACTTATTCCTCTATAATTTTCACAATTGTTTTCTTATCTCCCTTGTTAAAGATGGATATTACTTCTGCTACTTTCCAGGTATTTGGAATCTTGAGGCTTCTGCCAGCAAGTGTTTATTATGTGTAGCAACCTCCATTGTAAAAGCATCCTCACCATACTTCAGTAATTCAGAATTAATTTTATCTATTCCAGAAGCTTCCTATTCTTTAAACTGTTTCAACGGCTTCTTGTAATTCGTCAATAGTAATTAGGTCTGTAGTGTTAGATGTTGTGTTATCCCAGTTCGTTTGCACGTGTTCTCTGATACCATAACTCTTGTAAGATGTATCATTCGGTGCTCTATTACTTCTATTCTGGCATCATCTTTTTCAGACCTACTTGAAGTTCTTTAAAAACTTTATATGCAAAATTTTGCCTCCCATTGTACATCTTGCTCTATTGGCTTATGAAGTTATCCCAAAGAGATTCTATGTGCTCCTCTCTCACAATTGTAGTTGCTGTATTTCTTTCTTCGTGGAGTTTCTCTTGTTTCTTCATTTTTTTGCTCGTAACCATCGGCAAATATGCTTCTTGTTTATTTTTATAGCATTCTTCTGAATTCATCATTCCAGACTCTTAACCCTTTTCTACGTCTTATTTGTTTTCTTTTAACCAATGGCTTCTGATGCTGCTTTTTCTATGCAAAATTTTGTACATATCCCATTCATTTTCTATGCATTCACTGTCGTGTTTCCAGAAGATAATGTTGCAGTCTTTGTTGGTATAGACGTTGAATGCTTTCTTCTTGCAGGAAGTAGGTTTGTAAACCTCTTCCTGTATTCTTTGTCTTGATTTTTGAGACTTCCACTTCATCCATATTCTTAATTTTGCTATCTACCAAGTAGTGGTCAGAGGCAATGTCCGACATCCTCTATATACGTTGACATCTATTATCTGCGGTCTCATTTTTTCATTTATTAAAAATAATCTATGATTGATCGGCAGCCCTCTTGCACTCCATGTGTATTTGTGGATGTCACGTTTTCTAAAAAAATGTGTTGGAAATTTTTAGATGGTTCATTGTGGCAAATTGTCTCAGTTCTTTCCCATTGGCATTCAAATGATGTTCTCCATTATCTCCCATTATTTCCGGAATTGGATGTATTTCCAACTCTTGCATTAAAATCCCCACATAAAATAATATATCATTTTTGTTGGTTTTTTTCCAATTGTTGTTTTGCAGCTGATCATAAAATATTTCTGTTTCTTCACGTTTTCCTTCTTCTGGAGCATATATTCCGATGATTGTCATATATCCTCTACTGATCTTTAGTCTTAAGGTAACTATGTCTTTCATTTATGAATGCATAGTTATCTATTCTTGATTTCCACTTTTTATTTAATTATTATTGCTACACCAGCTTTTGCCCTAATGTTTTGAGGTACACCACTGTAGATTCATAATATACTCTTCTAGTTCTTTTGTCCCTTTAAGCTTTTTCTTAGTTTCAGTTGCCACCAAGATTTGTATCTCTCTTTCTTTAATTATGTTTTCTAATTCAGCCTCTCTAATGCCAATTCCTCTCACGTTCCATGTGGCTACTTTAATGTGTTCCGAAATTCCAAGTCGTTTGTCCTTTTCATGCCTAGTTCGTCGTATTGTTGGGGTAGCCATATTAATTCTGTGAGGTTTTTCAGTAATGAAGGATTCGTCTGGCCGCCTTACGAGGGCTGCGCAGATATAGTTGGGTGGTGGGGCTGCCACCTTACAGCTTCCCAACTTGCATGGTTTATATCGGGCTTCCTTCCCTAGACAGATTGCCTTCACTACGGCTGGGAGCTCTGTCCGCCCCTCAATCTGCTGGTCCTCTTCTGGTCTTGCTGAGTAT